>CABHPP010128523.1:0-12500 GCA_902168425.1 Peromyscus attwateri | reverse complement strand
CCACCTTCCAAACACCACAATCCAGAAGGAAATCATCAAGATTTCCTTTTAGTTTTTCAGATGCATTTTAATTATTTTATGTGTTAGTGTGTATGAGTGTGTTTGTATGTGCATCACATGCATTCAGTCCTCAGATGGCCAGAAAGAGGGCATCAGATCTCAAACTAGTTTATATGCATTCATGAGCAGTTTGATGTGGATACTGAGAACTGATTTCCAGTCCTCTGCAAGGAGAGTGTGTACTCTTAAATATTGAGCCATTTCTCCAGCCCTTAAATATCTTTTAAAAGTTATGTTATCTTTCTGGTTTCTGTGAAGTATAGGTGCCTAAGGAATATGGAGAATAGGAGAAATAGTCTTCCCCAGGGAAAATCCCACCAAATTTGTTATCCAACGTCAAATAATTAACCCTGAAAAATCTACATATAGGAAACACACATACTTAGCAGGATATTGTTAGGAATATATATGTATATACAGATACATATGTTCATGTAACAACAATTAATGGAAAAAGGGCATGAATTATGAGGAGAGAAATAAAGGAATTTGTGGGCGATTGAGGCCAGAAAAGTGAAGGGAACTGATGGCACTATACTTTAATTTCAGAAAATCAAAGAAGCAATTTTTTAAAAGACGACCTTAGTTTTGAAGTGCATATGAAAAAAATATTTATTTTTTAGATATTTATAGCTTACAGACTCTTGACACATGTCACATGTGAAGTATAAGATAATCGAAAATGTACAATCAGTATTATTTGAATATTATATTTTTGCAATTATAGTTGATCAGTTCATAAAAGGTAGAATTCTTAGGGGGACTTGTGTAATAAGGATAAGGTTGAATCTGGGATTTTAGAGTCATCTGTTAAGAAGATTGCAACCGTTCTTCTTGTTTGCATTATTGTAGCATATGATGCTCAAACAATGTTTGTGCATGGCTGAAATATCAGCTCTTCTATGTAATTCCTCTTGGGATTTATAGTACTTCTTACTTCTGTTATCTGCCATGTTTTTCTATGAGAGGAATTATTCTATATCATGTGATAAGATTTTGTGTCCTCTTTCATCCAACCTTTATGTTCTTAAATTATAATAAAAATCCATCTGACATGTACTATATAATTATAAAGTGACTGATTCAGTATATTTGTTGTGCTCACAATGCTGGGCATCTGCCACACCCATTGAGTGTTCTGTCCAGGTTCAGCTGGTACTGTTAAATATGTCAACATCATCCTTAACTTGTATTCATTTTAGATTTTGCCTGGAGTATTTCTTTCTGTGTATTTTTTTGACTGTATAGTTCTGACATCCATTATTTCCATAATTCCTCACCTTTCCTTTTTTTCAGTTCTTCCTTGTTATAAGCTATTGTCCTCTGTATAACAGTTGTTTATTATACACCAATAGCTACTGATCATTTCTTTATTTATTTTATTAGTCCTTTAAGAGGCATGGATTTCTTACCTTGTGATTTGATGATATTCATCCCAGCTAAGCTCTTCCCAGATCTACCCTCCAGAATTATCCCTTCAACTTAAAAAAAAAAAAAAACTTAAGACCATTTGTGCTGCCCCACATATTATTGAACATATGGATTTCCACTAGACTGTGTTTGTATTACCTACACTCTAGAGAAAACTGACCTTTCCCTAGTGGTTAATAACTGACAATCTCTCCATGGCTAGGGGCAGGATTATTTGTCAAACACCACTACCTAGGTAAGATTTAGTCTGACTTAGCCTTGCACAGGATTTGTGCATGCTGTCACAAATGCTGAAAATTGATATGTGTAGTTTCCCTGAGGTGTCCAGGAGATGTTTCTTCCTAGTCAACCACCACATTGACTCTTAGACTCTTTCATCCTTCTCTTCTACAATGATCCCTAAGCCTTGAGAGGATGATATGTATGTGTGTGTGTGTGTGTGTGTGTGTGTGTGTGTGTGTGTGTGTGTGTGTGTGAATGTGTACATATATATGTATATATATATATGTGTGTGTGTGTGTGTGTGTGTGTGTGTGTGTGTCTATTTTATATATTTGAACTTTAAGAGAACACTAAATGGGGTAGCCAATGCACAACACTGTGAACACAATAAATACATTATACACTGCATGCCAGGTGGATTTTATTGTAATTTAAAAACAGAGTTTTGGTGACAGAGGAGAGGGAAATGGTATATATGAGATTGACATATACAAATATATATGTATATGTGTATGTACATTTCTTTAATGGCTGATCATTCTGCTCTTTGTTTCTGAAGCTTGTACACTCTGGGTCTCTCTGTTAATTATTATTTATTGCAAATAGAAGCTTCTCAAGTGATAGTACTAACTGTTTCTTAACCAAACTTTTACTAATGTTTGATCTCTCTCTATCCCTTGGCCTTAGTTTAGGGTTATTAAATTTCTCCTCAGCTACATTATCTATACTGAAGTTAGTTCTTATCTGTCTCTCTATTGTCTTTCTTACCTGTGCACCCTTCTCCTGCGAACAGATTTTAGAAGATTCACTTGTTTCCGTCACAGTAGCCCTGAGAAGGAAGTGGGAGAACAGAAGTCGCCTTGCTTTACTCAGGTGCTTTGGGATACATGTTGACACCTCTGTTCCTATCAGGAGACAACCTTACAACATATGATTTTCCAGATGAAATGAATTTTATTTGAAGAAGTTTGACTATTCATTGTTTAAAAGATTTTTATCATTGTGTGAAATATTAGATAATGCTAGAACTCTGTGAACACTTCATGTAGAAGTACTCAAATTTCATGTAAACCCAAAAACATACATCTAAACAAACAAACAGAAGTGAACCAGAGCTTGGAGAGTTTCACTTCTCATGAAGTGGGGCATGATTCCAAGTTGAATAAAATTTTTATCAGAAGTAATATATAAATGAGCCTGCCCTAAGTTGAGAGTTATGGTTACTTGAGAACCCACTATACAAATATCAGTGTTTATCTTGTCTTCATGCAACACAATACAAAATTAAATTATATTCCATGTGTGTGTCTATCTGTGCATCAGTGCATCCATTTGTATACATGGAAAACTGAACATGGAATCCTTGTCTGACAGAACTTTTTATTCACGTATAGGAGGAGTCAATTGCAGGGATTGCAAATGACATCATCAGTCATTGAAACTGATGGAATGCTAAGATAACATTCTTCACCTCAATGTAAACACTGATGGTTCCTTTGAGGGATGTCTTACATTGCAAGTCTGGGATTTAGTTTATAGGTCTGACAAGTGTGACCTTTAAAATAATGTATTTGCTATAAAAAAGAAAGAAAACTCTTTATAACTAAAATATATTGCCTACAAAATCACTTTCCAGCAAGCAGTTTGATTACAATAAAAATAACACACCAAAATGAAACAGTTTACCTGTGATCAATTTAATGTGGTTGTAAAATGCTAATTATGAGAGAAAACACATTCAAGGTTGTGGTACCGTCTATAAAACTTGGAGAGAATCTAACACTCAGTGATGTGTAGCACATATGTGCAAGCAGATGGCCAAAGTATTATTTTTAAAAACAGGACTTTTGCTGACAAAATACAGAGTTGGAATGGTGTGCCTGGAAAGCTAAGAGGATGTTATTTATGAGGCAGTTAGCTTATACTCGGACTGGATTTTGGCTAAATGTCAGATAAAAAGGACTTAGTCTTTTAGAAAAGAAAAAGAATGTAGCTGTAGAAGGTAATGAGACATGTTTCTGAAAATATTCGCATCTGTAATTTCCAGCATAGATTATTGGTTTTCAGTTCTTTCACTTTGTGGCAGCTATGAGAGAGTGGTGTCTTCTTTCATATCAGATTTAACATACTAAAATATTATCTTTGTCTTTTGGACACAAATTTGGGGGAAAAGAACATTTAATTGTAAACTGAACAAACAAAAATACAGAATGGATTTTAAATATCTGTAGAAATGAGATCATATAACAAACATTAAATTTTCTGTATTTTATATTTAATATGCTTTTAATTGAAATAGATTTTCTTCATTCTCCCTCCTAACTTTTCCTATAATCACTTGTGGATGCTGGTGTACAGTTTTGAACTATTTTAACACCTTTGTTGTATAAGCTAAGATTATTATATTTCATTGAGATTTAGGGGGATCTGTATGCCTTTTTGGATTTCATGTTAGACTGAAAAAATTATTTTGCACATATTTTATTCTTCTACTAATTTTTATTAAATCAGTGGAGCCTTGGAATAAATTCTGAATAATTACATTTGAAACAGAAAAGGTATTAGGGTTGATTAAACTTTAATTGCTCCTTTAAGGTAACCATTTTAGGAAATACATCATAATAATACCATAAGAATGACCTCAAGTAACAAATTTTCTGCATATAGTGGAATTAGACCTATAATAAGAATTTGAATGTGCATAATAAATTTCATTTTCAAGTTTTTTAATGGCTACATTCACAACTCAATACAAAATATTTAGATTTTTTTAACTTTTACTCATATTTTAAGAAATTTATAAGGGGCTGGAAAGTTGGATGATTTTTTTTCCTTTTTTTATTATTAAGATTTTGTCTATTAATTTTACATACCAACCATAGATCTCCCTCTCCTCTCCTCCTTACTCCCTCCCAAAGCCTTCCCCGCCAATCCACTACTCCCCCATTCCCACCTCCTCCAAGGCAAGGCCTTCCATGGGGAGTCAGCAAAGCCTGGTCCATTCAGTTGATGCAGGTCTAAGCTCCTCTCCCTGCACCAAGGGTGTGTAAGGAGTCCCACCATAGGTAATGGGCTCCAAAAAGCCTGCACATGCACCCCGGATGGATCCTGATCCTACTGCCAGAGGCCTCTTAAGCAGGTCAAGCTACTCAACTGTCTTGCCTATGCAGAGGACCTAGTCCAGTCCCATGGAGACTCTACAGCTATTGGTCTAAAGTTCATGAGTTCTCACTAGTTTGGATTGGTTGTTTCTGTAGGTGTTTCCCATCATGGTCTTGATGCGCCTTGCTCATAGAATCCCTCTTCTCTCTTCAACTGGACTCCTGGAGGTCTGCCTGGTGCTTGGCTCTGGACGTCTGCATCTGTTTCCACCAGTTACTAGATAAAGGCTCTATGATGACAGTTAGGGTATTTACCAATCTGATTACCAGGTTAGGTCTGTTCAGGCACTCCCTCCACTATTGATAATAGTTTAAGGTGGGATCATCCTTGTGGATTTCTGGGGACTTCCCTAGCTCTCTGTTTCTCCCTATCCCTATAATGTCTCCCTCTATCATGGTATGGATGATTTTACAAGGAGCCAAGGTTCCCTGCGCCCATTTCTAGCAGTTAACAGCCTAGGTATGACTCAATTTTCAGGAAATCCAAGGAACTTTTTTACTCTTATGAGAACCTGCATGCTCATCCATAGACAGATATAGATAAACAGATAAAAATATTAAAAAATAAATATTGCAGAAAAAATGTTCATAGAAACTTTCCTCAGTTTCATAAACAGATATTATTGCTTATTTTTCTTTCGTTGTATAGAATAAGTGTCTTAAAATATATATCAAATAAATTCTATTCATTGCAGAGTTAGCAGTTAAAGAAATCTAAACAATATATGTGACTATTACAACAGAATGAGTGAGTACATACCATGCTTGTCCTTCTGAGTCTGGGTTACCTCACTCAGGATGATTTTTTTCTAGTTCCATCCAGCATTTTACATATCCATTAACATTTACATACCCATTTTACATATCCATTAACATGTAAAATAGTTTTTGATATTTTTGGAGTTAGTATATATGTAAAGATAAATAATCAGAATTTTACAATCTTGGATAACTTGCATGCCATTAGTTATCTGTGCAGAAATGTTAAGAACATGTTTTTGACAACAACTTCTGGGCCATAAAGTCATCAGTATGAGAATAGTTTATTCTTTACTGGAGGCAGTGGCCCAAACATACTGTCATTGGTTTCAGAAAAAAACAAAAAATGGGTCTTGGTCATAGTTCAACTTCAGAATAGCTTGACACTTCAACTATTAATCCCAATTCACTTGAACACAATTACTTCATATGGGAAAAACAAGATTCAGTCTTACCCTTTGCATAACACTGTTTCTATCACACTATAAAGCAATGAATTATGATTTTAAGGTATTATGTAGCATCAAGTGAATGGAAGTAATTAAGTCACTGATATACATGCATGTATAAAAGTTCTTCTAGAGTTTCATCATTTTTTTTTAATTCCGGTCTTCAAAAGGGAGAGGCAAATGGATCATGATATCAAGTAATTTTCATATTATATAGTGAGATCATCTATGTAAAAATAATGAAGAGAAAAATAATACTCTTCTAGGAAACAAACATTTGGAAAACTGCATAATCTAACAAAGCATCAATATAGCCCAGAAATAAAAGAAAATGTATATTGCAACAGAATGTAAACAAATAAGAGTGTATTTTACATATTCATATGTATGCATGCAGCTATAATGAATATTTCATCTCTGCCTTATTACTTGAGCATGAAGTAAATCTAACTATTTCCATGGTTATAGGAAAGTTTTTCATTTGAAAATGACAAAGCTGAGCAAAAACTGAATTCAAACAGATTTAACCCTTTGGGCTCAATAAAATTATCCAAGTAGCCAAAACATATTGAAAAACTGGTCGAAAAATAAACTTTAAGCATATATTCTTTTCAAATAGTTTATGTAAGAAGATACCCTAAAAAATGATTACTCTAGTGTACAGTTCCCTGTTCTGCATAATCCACTCAATCATTTTGGTAATTGTCATTTGGGGCAGATTTTCCAGAAATCTGAGTTTATTACTCATGAATATATGTGGTACATTTCAATTCATATATATAATATATATATATATATATATATATATATATGGTTTTATTGAGAACTTCCTCATTTAAATCTCTTACCAAAACCCTTTATTCACTACTATCAGGATTCCTTTGGATCGAAGGACACCAGTTTTCAAAATAATTCATTGAAAGGACTTCAGACTTTCAGACCAATTAGTGTTGTGGATAATGAGCATATATAGAGGCTAACACAAATTACTTTGGGGATGCTCATAAGCATTGTATGCAGAATTAATACTATTTACCTGTGATTTTATAGCTGCAGAATGCAGAGTATTTCTACAGGCTCAAGAATGCAAAACTTATACAATCTGATCCTCTATCAAGTCTGATTTTTTAAGCTCCTACAGATAATTTCTAAAATTTCCTGGCAGAAAGACTATTTCTGTTACATGTAGACTTGCAGACTTGCGTTTGGCCACATTGAATTCCTCATAATATAATTTATTGCGGGGTTTGGAGATATCTAGTATTGGTTTGACCTTTGCAAACACTGAAGAAGGAGTGATGAAGTTCTCTTGTGACCTTCTGATTGACCCGACGTAAACACTGAACCTGAGGTTAGGTGACCAGAATGTTTGACAATGCTTCACATTTATTGCCATTTTCTTTATTTGTTGATGAAATCAAAAGCAAAATATAGCACACCCAAAAGTATTATAATGAAGAGATATAATTAATGATATTAAGGACTGCATAGGATTTATTTCCAAAGCAATGTCTTCCTCAAAATAACATTGAGAATTCATGCAAGGAGTTTATATAACCATGTGTGAATATACTTCTGAGGAGAGCACTATGGTGAGCATGCTCAGTATCAAGTTACTTTTTTCATAAAATTATAGCCAGGAACACTTCATAGTATGCTCAGTTTGTGACCTAAACCTGGTGCACTGGCATGCCTTAGTGTGCAATGAGTGTTCTCCAAGCATTTTAAAAAGCAAAGCATGCTATTATAAAAGTATCTGTAAAAAAAGACTAAATAAACAAATGGATATTTGGATAGTATATTAATACAGGAGTTTGCTACTAAAGGTGAGACTTCCCTCATTTACTGGCTAGCAGTCATGAGTACCTCTGACAGAATTAAGATATATCCATAAGATCTTACTAGGACAGCCTAACTGGTACCTGACCTCTGATCATGTATGGAACTGGTTTTGGCATGTTCTTAAACTCATAGTTTTTAATGTTTACTTGTGTTCTACAGTAATATTTTGTAGTTTCTTGTATCAAACCATGAACATTTCTTGGAATGCTAGCAAGTTATGGATACTGAAAGTAGTTTTAAGGCTCTGCAAAACAGTGTTTTAGAATTGTGTTCCTAAAACGATGAAATATACTTTATAGATTTTATAAAATACTCAAATTCTTCGGGCTAACCTCAGACCTGTTTAATTTTGAACCATAGAACAAAAGAATTTAATTATTAGTTAATATTTAATCAGGTTAATTTTTAGTTAATTCCATGTTTTTCTTAGAAATATTTATCAATTTATTAAAAATAAATAATATTTTCTATATAGATTAAATTAATATTTTAAAAGAAATCAATTTTATCTTGACTGACATGTACAGTAGCTTTCAAGGGACTTACTTAGCTAGTGTAAATCTTCCCTAGTCATGAGTGAGAACTATTTGCTTAGTAACTAAGGGATGATAAAGCATGGAATGAAAGATAAACACTACAAACCATGTACTCTAGTATCTAAAATTTTTAGTGGTTTAAGACCTAAATTTGGATTTAGTAAGAAGTGGCTTAAAGGGCATTTAAGTTACTTAAGGTTTCAGGACTCAGTTTCATAGTATAAAAAGAGGTTTCTGTTAATCTTAATGAGTTTACATTGAATACCTATCATGCTAAAGTTATTTTCCCAGATCACTAGATATTAATTAACATCAAATAAGTGATGTACAGTGACTTCTTATTGAATTTGTCATAAATTAGTAAATTTTCTTTCTATCCAAGCATATTTTCCATTTGGTAACCTACTAGATGTAATATTGAAGAACTGACTAATAGAAACAAACCAAGAACTATGCATTGTTAACATCACAGGATTATGACCTGACCAACTGGAGGTAAAAACATCCATATGTAGAACTGTGAATGGAGCCCTTGTTTGAGATACAGTGAGCTACAATGTACTGCATATTGAATTAAAACAAATTCCCTCCCTAATTTGACACTAATTAGCCATTTAAGATACTGTAAAATAAACTGGTAAGTATTTTGATAGTACATTATATATTAGCCTTAGTCCCTTTTGGGAGGGGGTTACTATGCTTAGAATCCTCTTGATTCTGAAATTACACGACAGATTTTTTTTTTTGTGTGGCTACTTAAGGAAATAATTACTTTGAGACAATGTTAATTATAAACAATTAAAAATACTCATTTAAATAAATCATTTTATAGTCACTATAGAGAAAATATGATTCAAGTACTTTTTAATCTTAATCAAGATGAATTTCTGTCCTGAGTTAAATGATGAAGGGCTACTTGAAAACTGAGATGTTCCTTAGAATGCATCCCTAGTCATGGTTTTCCTAGAATATGGAATTCTATGGAATCAATAACCATACAATGAGATATGCCTTCATGCAAAGCATTAACATCTAATGAAACATATTTTAAAGATGCCAGTGGCTAGTTATTCTCAGCAGGCTGCATGTTTTCCAATAACACTGAACAATGAGATAAACAAGCTTATGTGAAACTATATGAACTCAATATTTTTGTGCTTATGAATCCTTCTAATATGTATTCTCAAGATTAAAATTAGAAGACAATAGATTAAATGTATTTGTAAAAATAAAAGGAAGTATGTCTTTCCAGCATTATCATGTAAAATTATTTTTTTAAATATTTACTAATATTTTAACAAATGTTTAATAAATGTAAACAAATGAACTCTGTTTAAATTATCACAACATTCCTTTCTTGCTCAACATTCCTTTTTAAAATCTATTCCTTCATGTTTTTACATTTCTCATCATTAACGTCTGTCATTACTTACCACTTTACTTTCCAGTGTTTTCAGTGCATTTTGTCTTCTCTACCCCGCTCCTTTTGCACATGGAAAGCCATGGTATGGTGTATAAAATATCCTCAAAATCAAGTCCTTGTTTGAATAAATACATTTTTATTTTTATTCGCTTGTGTATGGATGAGTACACATAACCATATCAATATTCCCTCAATTTATTCCATTAAGCAAAGTAGACCAAGACAATCTGTAGCAAGAATCTTAGAAGGTCTTATTAATAAAATCAAACCTGGGCCAGTTATTGGGGTGAACACTGGAAGATCAGAGAACCAGAACAAACCACAGCTAACCTCACCTGGCCAACTTCTCAGCTGATCTTGTTTCCTCAGACTAGAAGCCTCTGTGTCCTCATATCGAATGGCTCTCAGCTGAACTGTGCTTCTTGAAAGCCTGAAAGCTTAACCAGCCAAATGCTTCTCCAGGCCAAATGCTTCTAGTTTCTGGTCCTCACACCTTATATATACCTTTCTGCTTTCTACCATCACTCCCTGGGATTAAAGGCTCGCTTTCTGGGATTAAAGGTGTGTGTCACCATGCCTGGCCATTTCCAATGTGGCCTTGAACTCACAGAGATCCAGAGAGATTTCTGTCTCTGGAATGCTAGGATTAAAGGCGTATGTTACCACTGCCTATCCTCATGTTTAATATTGTGGCTGTTCTGTCTCTGACCCCAGATAAGTTTATTAAGGTACACAATATTTTGGGGAACACAATACCACCACAACAATCTTTTAATAATATTAGATATATGTAAACATTTACAGCCATTCTTAGTATTGTCTTAGTTATATAATTTTTAAAAACTTTATTTATTAATTAATTTTACACCTTGACTGCAGTTTTCCCACTCTCCTCTCCTCTCATTTCCCCCACCACCTCCCTTCCATCCCTCCAATCCACTCTTCTGTTTTTGTTCAGAAAGAGGCAGGTCTCCCAATAGTATCAACAGAACATGGCATATCAAGTTGTAGTAAGACTAAGCACTTTCCCTTGTATTAAGGCTGGGTAAGGCAATCCAGTATGAGGAATAGGTTCTCAAGAGCCAGCCAAAGTGTTAGGGCCAGCCCATGGTCCCATTGTTAGGAGTACCACAAGAAAACCAAGCTACATAACCGTCATATATATGCAGAGGGCCTAGGTCGGTCCTATGCATGCTCCCTGGTTGTTGGTTCAGACTCTGTGAGTCCCACTGAGCCCAAGTTAGTTGTTTCTGGGGGTTTTCTTGTGATGGATGTCCTTAACCCCTCTGGCTCCTACAACCCTTCCTCCCTCTCTTCAGTAGGATTCCCCAATATACCTGAGGAAATATTTGTTTTAATATTTGTAAAATTAGACATCATAATATAGGCCCTAATGATAACTCATAGTATCAGAGTAGATTAAAGTAATGTTGGTGGCTGAATTAGAAATTATCTTACACATTTTTTATTCTTTGTTCTAAAATACGTATCTATTACATGTAATACACATTTTCCAATTTCAAATTGTATGTTCGTGTGTGTGTGTGTGTGTGTGTGTGTGTGTGTGTGTGTGTGTGTCTGTGTGTGTGTGTGTCTGTGTCTGTGTATGTGTGTTCATGTATGTAATATAAATCCTTACTCCTTGGATTATATACCATTTCTACATAGAGTATAAACTACCAGGTTCCACTTCATTTCAGATCATGCTAGAGTCATTTATTTTCTCTGTAACTTTAATTGTCTTCATATGTACATTGGAAACACCACTGGGATTCCTGCCTAGCTTCTTCTCCTGAGGTTAAATTTAATAATTATTCAAATTACTGAAAACAATTAATTTACAATTATAAATTATAATAATTTAACATTTAAATAGAGAGAGAATAATCTGATGCAATCATTAACAATGATAGTAAATGTTTCTTTGATTTACTTTTAATAAAAGTGTACAATCTGCATGACAAGATCCCATCCATCTTCTCAGCTTTCAACATGATTCTGTTTGGAAGCTCTTACCTTACTTCTCAATGATATTTACTTGAAGAAGTTTAATTATAATTTCAATAATGTTTCTATTACAAATCATAACAATATGATTATAAGTTGTTAATGATTACTATTTAATTATAATTCCTGATACATACCTGCTCATAGCGTTAGGAGTGGTGACCTCTTGTCAGTAAACATACAGCAATTACAGAGCAGACATGTTTAAACACAGGAATGGTTCTCTAACTAATTCAGTTTTATGATTCCTGTAAAGTTAAATGGGGAGGGAAAACAAACACATAAATGTCAGAAGAGTAAATTACATTTATTCCATTTATTTCCACTAAAATAAGATGTATTCTACCAGAAGCACAGACATATCATTTAAAAAAGTGATTTGTAAAATTCTCATAACTATATTGCAAATCAGTTGTGAACCATTTTTCTTTACTTTGTTCTACATTTTCCTCAACGATGGCTGTAGTTCTGAAACACTCATATACAACTTCTACTTTAAAAAATAACAACTTTAAATCACTTCACTTGAATGTATGTTTAAAATAAGAAGCAGCATAATTCCAATAGCCATAGTTAGTATTTTTAAGAACCTTCCCATTGTCAGTAAAAG
>CABHPP010128522.1:867-79167 GCA_902168425.1 Peromyscus attwateri | reverse complement strand
CACATACATACACACACACACCACACGTGAAATCACAAGAACTAACAAGCTAAATATATTTGAAAAACTTAAATTGTTTTTTCAACGGTTACAAAAAATAAAAAGTATATCTATTTAAAGGTAATATATTTTTATGGGCTATATACACTGGGTGTTGTTTTATGCAAGTTAAAATGTACCTATCCTCTCTAATATTTATCATTTTTGGTGTGAAAAAATTCTAAGACAGTTTTGTTTTTGTTTTTGTTTTTTTTTTAATCTGCCTGCACTATAGTGGTGCATTAGCAGCACCAAGTAAAAATAAAGAAGAGGGACATGAAGTTGTGGGTTTGAGTTTGTGAGAGCTGTCAGGAGTTAGAAAACAGGGACAGATTTGGGATATATTTGATCAGAACACATTTGATATGTGTATGAAATTTCTAAAAATAAATAAAATTTTAAAAAGTAAAATTTAAAAGTAGTTTCTTCTCTCTTTTTGATATATGAATGTGTTATTATCAGCAGTCACCCTCCTGAGACTACTAGAAAGACCACACCTTCCTGCTTCTAGTATAATCATTCCTACTGGTCAGCAGTTCCCTACTACCCCATGTCATCCAATCTCTGTGGTGGAGAGGGAGGGCAAGGTTCTACTTACTCTTCTGATTTCCTCATAATAAATTCCCTGGAGTAGAACTGCTTGGTTATATGGCAGTTCCATTTTTAGTTATTTAATTTTGTTAGGGTTTTTTTGTTTTGTTTTGTTTTGTTTTGTGTTTTAATGTTGCATGGGTGTTTTGCCTGCATGGATGTATGTGTACTGAGTGTGTGCCTAGTGTCTGAGTACACAAAGGGGAATCAGATGCCTGAAACGGGAGCTACAGTTGGTTGGGAGCCACTCTGTGGGTGCTGAGGACAGAAGAACCCTAGTTCTCAGGAAGGGCACCAAGCGTTTGTAACCACAGAGCTGTTTATTTTTAATTTTTGAGACACTTCCTTGACAGTTAGCTTCCCTAACTGTTGTCCTAGACCTTGTCACTGCAGAACTGTACAAAGCTTCTCTCCTGTCTGCATTTTCTTCAGCTTGTGTTCTCTTTTGTGTTTCCATAATAGCTTCTCCTGCTGGGTGAAGATGGTCACATTGTGACTGTGATTTACAGTGCCCTGATGATCAGTGGTGTGATGGTATTTTTTATATATGCTGACTATCTACTAGTGTTCTTTTAATGAATAACATTTCATCCATTGCCCATTTTAATGAGGTTACTATGGGTTGGTGCAGTTTGTTTGCACCTTTGATGATTGGACCATTCAGTGAGGAATGCCAGGCAAGAGCTGTAACATGCAGTCATATCCCTGGTCTCACATCCTTCTTGCTGTTCAGTTTTTGGTGCTCTTTCTATATTGTGGCTAAAATCCCCTGAAAGCAGTACTATTTGCTGGTGTTTCCTACCATCCTATAGCTTCCCTTCCATATGTCACTCAATTCCTTTGCTTTTCACACACCTTTAGGTTGTCTGTTTCCCTTCTGTTTCTTGTGCTTTCGGAGGCTCATTCCAAAACTCAGCCATGACAACCGCTAGGATATCTTCCTTGAGAATTTTTGCAGTGTCCTCATAGAGTGTCTTAGTTAGGTTTCTATTGCTGTGAAGAGACTACAACTCTTATAAAGAAAACATTTAATTGGGGTGGCTTGCTTGCAGTTTCAGAGGTTCAGTCCATTAGCATCATGATGGGAAGCGTGGCAGTGTGCAGGAGACATGGTGCTTGAGTAAGAGCTGAGAGTCCTACATCTTGCAGGCAACAGGAAGTCAATTGAGACACTTGGTGGTATCCTGAGTATAGGAAACCTCAAAGCCCATCCCCACAGTGATAAACTTCCGCCAACAAGGCCATATCCACTCCAACAAAGCCACACTTCCTAATGGTGCCACTTTCTATGAGGTTATGGGGGCCAGTTACATCCAAACTACCACATACAGGCTCTCATTTTAAGTCTTTAACATATTAAAGATTGAGTCATGCAACTGGTACAAAACCCAGTCTCATTTCACCACCTATAGATACCAGTTTCTCATAAGACACTTAGTGAAAACTGTGTCCTTTTCCCAAAGTGTGTTTTCTGTACCTTTGCTGAAAGTTAAGTCCCTTGTCCAGAGGTTGTTTTAAATGTCAGCAAATGGCTGTGATGATCCAGCATGACTCCATATTAGACATGAAAGCTATCTTATAGTAAAGATAAACTAGGTTCATTCCTATTTACAATTAAATCTCTGTTTCTTAAGGATTGGACTATGCCCTACCTGTAACCTTCCCTACAAATGCTTTCTTAATGCCTGTTACAGGAAATGGCAACCATGCCTTTGTTTCGAAAAGTTGTTATGACCACCTTGCAACCCTCTTTGTTTCAAAAGACTATTATGACCACTGTTGTTGTGACCACCTTGTTACGTTCTGCTTCTGTAACCCCTCCTATTTGCCTGCCAAATCCCCATTGGAAAACCCCTACTCCTGAGCTATAAAAACCTTGTCTTCCCCACGTCCAATGCTAATCTCTTGAAGCCCACCTGAGGGAGAAGCAGCCCATGTACACAACTTTAAAAAGAAAAAAAAAAGCTTGCTTTAATTAATTTGGCCATGATGATTTGGGTCAGTGGCCTTTCTCCGTGCATCGTTGGGACTGACAGCTGTTTGGTTGCTCTTTTTGTAGTCAGGTTCCAACTCAAGCCCCACAGTGCCTAAACTCTCTTGGTTCTTTCTGCTCACATTCCTTTTGATTTGTTCTTCAGCTTAGAAGAAGCAGTTTTTGTGGTTCATTATATTCATGGTTGTTTTCTGTAGTTCTATGAGAAATGGCATAGGTATTTTGATGAGATTATACTGAAGCTATGGATTTCTTTGGCAGTGTAGCATTTTAACAGTGCTGATCACCAAGTGATGCTCAGAGTCATCATCGCTGCACATGCCCTTCACCTTATTCCTCACTGACTGGGAATTGTATTCCTCTTGTTTAAGTTAATTGTGAAGTGTTTCACTTTTTGAAGGAACTGTAATCTAGATGTTTTTATTTCCAATTGCTATTGATATATGGAACTAGATTTTTTTTCATTTCTATTTTGAAATATTTCAAAATCTAAAACTGACAATATTGACAAGGTAGGACGGAAGGAAGGAAGGAAGGAAGGGAGGGAGGGAGGGAGGGAGGGAGGTAGGAAGGGAAACCAATCTCTGCTTATATTCTTGAAGAACAATCACAAACTAAATCAAGAAGTATACTAAAGATGATTGTTTAATATGGTGAAGTTGTGTTAATCTCAACAATGCAAGGATGGCTTAACGTATGCAAATCAACTAGCACAATACCATACTAACAGAATAAGGAGTAAAAAACATACAAACATCTCAGTTGATGAGATAAGAATATATTTGAGAAAATTCATAATCCCTTCAAAATAAGAAGCAGCAATTAGTCATTTACAGGGGAAAAATGTACCTAAGAAAGTTTGCTTACATTGAATCAATAGAGAGCACTGTGCATAGTGAGAAGAGTTTAAAGTGGTCTATTTGGCATCTGGAACAAGAGGATTTGACTTTCAATAATTTGTTCCTGGAGGATCTGGATGTAAATGTCAGAGCTATCCTGAGGCAGAGATACATGTAGGGTATATGAACTGGGGGAAGGGGTCAAAGTGTCTATGTCTGCAGATGGTGTGATTTTACATGCAGAAAACCATAAAAACCACAAACCCACTTATAACTAGTAAATTGTTTCACCAACATTGCATTCTAAACTTGGTGTCTATTTTGACTTATATACTTTTGATGTTTGAACAGAGTTTTGTTTTTTGTTTTCTTTTTTAACTTTGTTAAAGTTGATTTTAACATTTTCCCTGATATTTGCTGTTCAAGTCTCCTGTCAGCTTCAGCCCAGAACCAACTCCTCGCTTGATAAACAGCCCTATATTCTTGATAAAATTCTCTAAGAGTTATTCTCAAATGTGCCTTTATGTTCAGTAGACTACTGTGGTCTTGGTGCCCACAAGGGCGAGTCTCAGTGAACTGGTAATTTCACTTTCTGAGAGACAACTCCAAATAGCAGTGGATGCATTTTGAAACTATTACATAAAAACAGGAATACCCATTTAGAGGAGTATCAAACAGGAATTAAAGCCTGACTATTCTTTAAATGGCTCGAGGAGGTTATCAAACACTCCCTAACAGTAGTGGCTGCACTAACTGAGGCTCTGAGGAGCAATGAGGAGATGAGGAAGAGGCCAAGGCTCTCACACCTTTCTCATTTATAACCCTTGTTCCCCTGGTCTCCTCCTTTTTGCACTAGAAAGAAAAATTGAATTAAATAATTCAATCTCCATCAACTCCTAATTCATTAATTTCATCTTTATACTGAAATATACATTCAATTTTCAAGAATGGTTAATGAAAAACATTTCTAATCATTGGACTTCAGACTCTAATCACATGCTTAGCTCTGTGGTAGGTGTAAAGAAATAAAATTTTAAAAATAAAATAAAAAGCTTTATTGAGACAATCAGGCTTAATCTATGTAAATACCCTAAGTCTAGTCAATCAATGCATCCTTGGATGGAGCTTTAAAATATAAAACTTTCCTTGGAAATACTAATAGCAGGATTATAAAAAAAAATACTTTACTAGTCATGAAATAAACTAAACTAGCAAGGGGGGTGGTGCACCAACCTTTACAGGTCTTTGTTTACATTGTGGCAAGTTTTGTTACGGCCTATATATCTCAGTCATTGCCAACTAATTTGGCCTTATATTAAGCCTTAGAAATTCTAAAGTGGTTGGCTCTTGT
Organism: Peromyscus attwateri; assembly: GCA_902168425.1. Classification (NCBI taxonomy): domain Eukaryota; kingdom Metazoa; phylum Chordata; class Mammalia; order Rodentia; family Cricetidae; genus Peromyscus; species Peromyscus attwateri. The sequence continues at coordinate 74,354 of CABHPP010128522.1, read as the reverse complement.
ATATTATTAAAAGACCAGCCTTAATAATATACTTCCCAGGGACTCAGAAGAGAAACTACGAACGGGTGAGAAATATTTTCAGGAAATAATTTCAAGTACACCATGCTCTCTGTCCGTCTACTTTATTCCTCTGGAATAAAATCCTATCTACACAGCTACAGTTCTGTACTCAAGGTTAGTGTCTTTCTGTTTAATTCCCTCTATATTTATCTGCTGTCCCCTTTAAGTTCTATCTTAATTCTCTCATCTTAGTTCTGCCCCATCGAGGTTCTGATCCATCTAGGTCCTTCCCATCTCTGCTCCTCTCCCATCTCTGTCTTTCTCATCTTGTTCTTCCCCATCTGGCTCTTCCTCATCTTCCATCTTGTTCCTCTAGTACTCTCTTTCAGCCCTTCAATCTAGTTCTTCCCACCTAGTCCGTTCCTCTCCAGTTCTTACCCATCTAGTTCTTCTGTTTTTTTTCCTCTCTCTCTTCTTCTCTCACTCTCCTTATTCTCTCAGTTGTCCCCAGGTCTCTCAGGAATCCAGTTATAAACCCAAGCAATAGCAATCCTCTCACAGAGCAAGGTCACCAGGCTTGAATTCTTATGGGGTCATAAAGGCAGGTAAGAATTTTCCTCAGGCAGTGACCACCAGGCTTTCTTACAACCCACAGGGGGAGTGATAAAGGAGGAGGTCAATAGAGAGCTAACGATCAGTTAGTATATCAAGAAGGGAATTTATGTGCTCAATCTACATTCCTAGAAGTGCTTAGGTAAGAAATTAGGAATCTATTAGTAAGGCTGTAAGGAAGGAGGGTCTCACTCTAAATTGCACAAGAAATAAAGCTGTCCTCCTGACCTAGGAGACAGGTGTTGTTTCGTTTAACCTTGGACGCTTGATAGGTATTTGAGATAAATACACGGTTAGGATTTCTTGGAAGCCTGCATAGCATTACAAGAAAATCACTGTAGGAACCAGCTAATATATATACAAAAGCTAAAATATCACCAAGACTTCTTAAACCATGGCTTGACCTTTGGAGAAGTTCTTGACTTTTCCAAGTAGTAGTTTTTGTGATAGTAGCTGAATTCCATTATGTTTTCCTGTGGCTTGCAGCAGTTGGTCATAGGAAACCCAGTGAAGAATTTATTAATACCTTTACATTCACCTTTAGACCTGAAGTCAAAGTTTCTGCTCCTACTCCAGTGTTTTCAGCCTAAAACCAGAAAGAGTAAGTCTGAAGCGTAAACAGACTGCTATGATGTCATTTCACACTCTGACAGGTATCACCCTGTGAACACTTTGGAGGGAACTTGAGCAGAAAATGAAGCCTTCAAACCAAACATTTAGGTTTAAAATAAATCAGATAACCTAGAACTGCCCCAATGTCAAGAAATGACAACAGATCTAAGACAACATTGATGACTTCTTCAGGCAACCAGCCAATGACAAAATTGATTGCTCCATCTCAACAAAAGAGAAATAAGTAAAAGTTACAGAATGTTACAGAATGGGAGATTGCTGCTTCTACTTTCCATGTCTAACACCCAAAATTTACCATTTTGCAAACATAGAAAAGGACATTTTTCTGACAGTGTGCTGTTTCGTCCTCGTGTGCACGCCAGCACTGTTTTAATCCCTTTTTTGTAGGGAATCATCTGATCACATAACGTTCAGAGTTTTCACACACACAGCTCAGCTTCCCCTCAGCTAACAAATGACACTAACATCTGTCTCCTGGTCCAACCTTCAGTGCTCCTTTGTGATGACATCTAAAAACTGTGTCACTGAGAGCATGACAAACCATATCTACTAATTCATTCCAAAGGGGTGAGCTGACGTTTGCTAGACATTTGCTAAAACATGTATGCGTGAACCATTGTCTTGTCTTTATGGCAGACCACTGAGAAATCACAAGAGTAGTCACAGTAGATATTTCAGATGAGGAGTCTGAAGTTTGGCCCACAACCAAATTACACATGTATTCACATTTTTGTGTGACTGACAAATGTTTCTTGGCCTACTATACAGCAATATTGAAAGATTTAGAGTTCTCATGAAGGAGACTTTGGTCTAAATAAGAATATCCACTGTAAAATGCTTAATCAAATGCTATTTTTTACTTATTCTACTTATTTTGGCTGTCCCAGAATGTCTAATAGCAGTTACAGAGGACATTAGTGAAATACAAAATTACCCCTTTCTGAAACTCCTATTAATGACTCAGTGTGGAATTCTGGACTGGATTTAGAACCCAGGAACAATGGTCCAGGCCCACATGGGGTGTTTCCAAATCTAAAGGCTACAGGAGACATATTAGTGTATGTGTACTTTAAAATACATATATAATATGTATGAATATACATATGAATATTTTAAATAAAATTATACCATTTGCAGTGTTAATACTACCTCCAAGATCTATAGACTCTTTAACAAAAAGCCCACTGCCAGGCATGAGAAATCCTCCTTTGAATCACTGGTCAAAGGAGTCTAAGACACTTCTAAAACAACACAAGACATTGGCACTGTACTTGGTCGCCTCCTAGAATGTGAAGGTAAAACACTGTTGCTGAAGATCCACATGTTTTGGACACAGAACTTGGAGGAATCAAGCTGAACTGAAAAATTCTCCCTGAAAATTGTTTTCATAGGACAAGAAAGTGCTATGCAAGCTGCCAGGGGAGAAAAGCAACAAAAAGTCTTACCATTGTGGACATGGTAAATCTCATGAACCTGAACCCCTAGATTAAGAGCTACAGGTCATAAATGGCTCCTGAGAGACAGGTAGTCATTCAGTACTCTCTAGGGACCAGATTCCTGCTATTCATCCAGTCCTAAGTGGTCAGTCCCAAAACATATGAGCAACACTAGATGGACTCAGCAGGTTTTTATTTTATTTTATTTATTTATTTATGTGTGTGTGTGTGTGTGTGTGTGTGTGTGTGTGTGTGTGTGTGTAAACATTTAAAGTATAAGAGGTCATGAAGTTGAGAGGAAGTGGGGAGAACACAGGAAAAGTTGGATAGGGAAGATAATGGATGGAAATTATGTAAATAAGTACTTTGTGTGAAATTCTCAAAAATTAATAATAGAAAGTAAAATTTATTTTCCAGAAGTATTTGTAGCAAATATTTCCCCAGTTTGTTTTACTTTTATTCTATTTCCATTAAAATGGCATATGAAAATACTAAAAATCTGTGGGAAGAAAGTTAGTTGATGCACTGAAGCTAATAGGATTTCCCTAAAGTAAAGCTAAACCAGATGTTGAAGGGCTAGACATTGTACAGTCTGCAGCACATATCCTGACCCACATGATTTAGGATGAGATTCTAAGCACTGCTCCATTCTTTTCATGCAAACTTCTTGGGATAAGCTATCAATAATGCCAACACGTGCTTCTGTTTTTGGAAATACACTTTCAGGATCATCTTGTTTTCCACAAAATTTTCTATGCTAAGTACCTACATATCTTTAAGAACATCCTCAAGGGATACATCTAACAAATAGAATGTCCCAGTATTCAATAGAATTGCTTCTGAATTTACCTGGGTTTTAGCTAAAAATAGATATTTATCACTATATTTTGGAACTCAACTATCCAAACTCTGTAATTAGGAAGTCATTTGACGTTAGAAAGTAGTACATCTACTCCGCTGGTGCATTCCCTGTAGCATGAATCCTAAAGGGTCTTATTAATAAAAACAAACCTGAAGCCAAGTATTGGGGTGAATGCTGGAAGATCAGAGAAGCAGAACAAGCCACAGCCACCTCACCTTGCCAATTCCTCAGCTGATCCTATTTCCTCAGACTGGAAACCTCTGTGTCCTCATCCGAATGGGTCTCAGCTGAACTGTTGCTCAAAAGCCTAAAAGCTTAACCAGCTAGTTCCTGGTTTTCATGCCTTATATACCTTTCTGCTTTCTGCCATCGCTTCCTGGGATTAAAGGCATGAGTCACCATGCCTGGCTGTTTCCAGTGTGTTTCCAGTGTGGCTTTAAACTCACAGAGATCCAGATGGATCTCTGCCTCCCAAGTAACAGGATTAAAGGCGTGTGTGCCACCATTTTCTGGCCTCTATATCTAGTGGCTATTCTGTTCTCTGACCCCAGATAAGTTTATTAGGGTGCACAATATTTTGGGGAACATAATATCACCACAATTCCCCACTAGTTTGCAAGCAGTTGAGACACTTGCCTCCAGGCTGTGCCCCCACCCCCACCCACCACTGGACGCAGTCCTCCCAAGACACACTCTACCACCCAACCCCAAGCACCAGAACACTCTCCCTGTGGCCAGCCTTCCCTGGCAACCCCAGCAGACTACAGAGGAACAGGCACAAACCACATCAGTTAGAAAAACAAGTGAGTGACTGGCCTCTCAACAGGACTACCCCAAAGTCCAGACCCTAACTAAACCCCAGAACACATTCCATACCCCTCCCCCTCCCATCCCAGCACCAGCGAGGCAGGGTCTACCTGCCTCCACTGCTGGTGGCACTTCTCTGCTCAAGGGCAGTCCCCTCAGCCCCCAGGCTGAGCTCCCACACCCACCACCCACTGGAAAGGATTGAGACCCACTCCAACACTCAACCTCGAGCATGGTAACATCCTCCCCATGGCCAGCCCTCCCCTGCAAATCCAGCAGACTAAGTAGAAACAGATGCAAGCCACAGAAGCTGGAAAAACAACAGACTACATAGGCACAGGTTCAAAACACAACAGCTGGAAGATCAGGCACTGGCACAAGTCACATCAGTGGAAGAAAAGAGTAAACACCACTTTGAGGATACATTCAACACCAGAAAAAGCAATATGGTACCTCCAGAACTCAGTGATCCTACAACAGCAAAACCTGAACATTCCAATGCAACTGAAACATAAGGAAATGAACATAAAAATTACTTTATGAAGATGATAGGGGCACTTAAAGAGGAAATGAAAACTTCCCTTAAGGAAGTCAAGGAGAAGACAAACAAAAAATTGGAAGAATTCAATAAATCCCTTTAAAAAAAAGCAAAGAAAGCCAATATAAAAACATCAAACAGGTAAAGAAAACAGTTCAAGACATTAAAAACTGGAATAGAAACAATAAAGAAAACACAAACCTAGGGAATGCTGTAAATGGAAAAATTGGGGGAAGCAAACAGGAACTACAGATGCAAGCATAACCAACAGAATACAAGAGATGGAAGAGAGAATCTAAGGCATTGAAGATATGATAGAGGAAATAGAGTCATCAGTCAAAGAAAATGTTAAATCCAATAAATCCCTAACACAAACATCCAGGAAATCTGGGACACCATGAAAAGACCAAACCTAAGAGTAATACGGATAGAAGAAGAACAAGAATCCCAGCTCAAAGGTAGAGAAAACATATTCAACGAACTCATAAAAGAAAACATTCCCAACCTAAAGAAGGACATGCCTATAAAGGTACAAGAAGCTTACAGAATACCAAATAGGCAGGACCAAAAAAAAAAAAAAAAGTCTCCTTGCTACATAATAATCAAAACACTAAACATACAGAATAAAGAAAGAATTTTAAGAGCTGCAAAGAAAAAAGGCCAAGTAACATAAAAAAGGCAGACTTAACAGAATTATACCTGACTTCTCAATGGAAACTCTAAAAGCCAGAAGGTCCTGGACAGACATTATGCAGACACTAAGAGACCATGGATGCCAACTCAGACTATTATATCCAGCAAAACTCTTAATCGCCATAGACAGAGTAAACAAAATATTCCATGATAAAACCAGATTTTAACAATACCTATCAACATACCCAGCACTACAGAAAGTACTAGGAGGTAAACTCCAACCCAAAGAACTCAGTTACATCTATGAAAACACACTCATCATCTCATTACAGCAAAACCCAATGAAAGAAAACACACATGCTACCATCACCACCACCTAAACCAAAAAATAACAGGAATTAACAATCACTCATCAATAACATCTCTTAATATCAATGGAATCAATTCACCAATAAAAAGACACAGGCTAACAAAATGGATATGAAAACATGGTCCATTCTTCTGCTGAATAAAAGAAACATACCTCAACTTCAAAGACAGACATTATCTCAGAATAAAGGGTTGGAAAAGATTTTTCAATCAAATGAACCTAGAAAGCAAGCTGATATAGCTATCCTTATATCTAACAAAATAGTCTTCAAACTAAAATTAATCAAAAGAGATGGAGAAGGACATTTCATATTCATCAAAGAAAAAAAAATCCATTAAGATGAAATCTCAATTCTGAACATCTATGCCCCAAATACAAGAGCACCCACATTTGTAAAAGAAACATTACTAAAACTTAAATCATACATCAAGCCCAACACATTAATAGTGGGAGACTTCAACATCCCACTCTCAGCAATGGGCAGATCTGCAAGACAGAAACTTAACAGAGAAACAAGGGAACTAACAGATGTTATGACTCAAATGGGCTTAATAGACATCTACAGAACATCTCACCCAAACATAAAAGAATATATTTTCTTCTCAGCACCTCATAGAACCATCTCTAAAATTGACCACATACTCAGTCATAAAGCAAATATCAATAGATACAAAAAATATTGGAATAGCCCCTTGTATCTTATTGGACCACCATGGGCTAAAGATAGAGTTCAACAACACAAATGACAGAAAGTCTACAAACACATGGAAACTGAATAGTTCTCAACTGAACCACCTCTGGATCAAGGAAGAAATAAAGAAAGAAATTAAAAACTTCCTAGAATTCAATGAAAATGAATGCACCACATACCCAACCTTATGGAACACTATGAAAGCAGTGCTAAGAGGAAAGTTCATAGCACTAAATGCCCACATAAAGAATGTGGAGAAATCTCACACAAGTGACTTAATAGCATACCTGAAAGCTTTAGAACAAAAAGAAGCAAACTCATCCAGAAGGAGTAGATGGCAGGAAATAATCAAACTCAAGGCTGAAATCAATAAAATTAAAACAAAGAGAACAATACAAAGAATCAGTGAAACAGAGTTGGTTCTTTGAGGAAATCAACAAGATAGACAAACCCTTATCCAAACTAACCAAAAGGCAGAGAGAGAATATCCAAATTAACAAAATCAGAAATGAAAACGGGGGCATAAAGACAGATACTGAGGAAATCATTAGGTCATAACTTCAAAAAATCTATACTCCAGATAGGAAAAGCTAAAAGAAATGTACAATTCTCTGGATAGGTACCACTTACCAAAATTAAATCAAGACCAGATAAACAACGTAAATAGGCCTAAAACATCTAAGGAAATAGACAGAGTAATTAAAAATCTCCCAACTGGAAAAAAAAAAAAAACACCTGGGGTCAGATGGTTTCAGTGTAGAATTGTATCATAATTTCAAAGAAGAGCTAATACCAATATTCCTTAAATTGTTCCACACAACAGAAACAGAAGGAACATTGCCAAACTCTGTTTATGAGGCTACAGTCACCCTGATACCCAAACCACACAAAGATGCAACAAAAAAAGAGTATTACAGACCAATCTCCATCATGAACATTGATCCAAAAAAATACTCAATAAAATATTGGCAAACCTAGTCCAAGAAAACATAAAAAAAAAAAATCATCCACCATGATCAAGTAGACTTCATCCCAGAGATGCAGGGATGGTATAACATATAAAAATCTATCAATGAAGTCAACCATATAAACAAATTGAAAGAAAAAAACCCACATGATTATCTCATTAGATGCTTAAAAAGCCTTTGACAAAATCCAACACACCTTCATGGTAAAGGACTTGGAGAGAGTAAAGATACAAGGAACATACCTAAACATAATAAAAGAACATACCACAAGCCGAAAGCCAACATCAAACTAAATGGAGAGAAACTCAAAGTGATCCCACTAAAATCATGTCCACTTTCTCCATTCCTATCCAATATAGTAATCGAAGTTCTAGCTAGAGCAATAAGACAACTAAAAAGATCAAGGGGATACAAATTGGAAAGGAAGAATCAAACTTTCACTATTAGCAGATGGTATGATAATATATATATAAGTAACCCCCAAAATTCTACCAGGGAACTCCTACAGCTGATAAACACCTTTAGCAATGTGGCAGGATACAAGATTAACTCAAAAAAATCAGTAGCCCTCCTATATACAAGTGATAAACTGATGGAAAAAGAAATCAGGGAAACATCATCCTTTACAATAGCCACAGATAACAAAATATCTTGGGGTAACTCTAACCAAGCAAGCAAAAGACCTGTATGACAAGAACTATAAGTCTTTGAAGAAAGAAATTGAAGAAATCAGAAAATGGAAAGATCTCCCATGCTCATGGATAGGTAGGATCAACATAGTAAAAATGGCAATCTTACCAAAAACAATCTGCAGATTCAATGCAATCTCCATCAAAATCCCAACACAATCCTTCACAGACTTTGAAACAACAATACTCAACTTCATATGGAAAAACAAAAAACCCAGGATAGCCAAAAGAATCCTGTACAATAAAGGAACCTCCAGAGGCATCACCATCCCTTACTTCAAGCTCTACTATAGAGCTATAGTAATAAAAATAACTTAGTATTGTCATAAAAACAGACATGTGGATCAACGGAATTGAATCGAAGCCCCTGACATTAATCCATGCACCTATGAATATCTGATTTTTTACAAAGAAGCCAAAAATATACAATGGAAAAAAGAAGCATCTTCAACAAATGGTGCTGGCATAACTGGATGTCAACATGTAGAAGGGCACAAATAGATCCATATCTATTGCCCTAAAGACCTCAACATAAATTCAGTTACACTGTACCTGATAGAAGAGAAAGTAGGAAATAGTCTTGGACATATTAGCACAGCAGACTACTTCTTAAATAAAACACCAGTAGCACAGACACTGAGAGCAACAATTAATAAATGCAACCTCCTGAAACTGAGAAGCTTCTGTAAGGCAAAGGACATGGTAAATAAGACAAAAAAATGGCAGCCTACAGAATGGAAAAAGATCTTCACCAACCCCACATCTGACAGAGAGCTGATCTCCAAAATATATAACGAACTCAAGAAACTAGACATTGAAATACTAAATAATCCAATTAAGAAATGGTGTAGAAGTAACCATCTTATTAAATAAGAAACACAGAGCCAATCTAAAGATAAAAGCCCAAGAGGTCAGAGCTAAGAGCCTTACCCTTCCTGCTTCAGCGATCCTCTTCAGCCAAGAGAGACTTACTTCCTGTGTGTTTGTCTTTATATAGACTTTCTGTTCTGCCTTCTCATTGGTTGTAAACCCAACCACATGACTGCCTCGTCACTGCCTGTCTGTACAGACCTCCAGGTCTTCTATGGTTGGTATTGAGATTAAAGGTGTGTGTCTCCAATGCTGGCTGTATCCTTGACCACACAGAAATCTACCTAGCTCTGCCTATCAAGTGCTGGGATTAAAAGCATGTACCACCACCGCCCAGCTTTTGCTATGGCTCTAATAGCTCTGACCCCTGAGCAACTTTATTTATTAACATACAAGTAAAATCACAATTCAGTACAAATAAAAAAATCACTATAAAATGGGGTACAGATCTAAACAGAATTCTCAACAGAAGAGTCTCAAATGGCTGAAAGACACCTAAAGAATTGTTCAGCACCTTAGCCATCAGGGAAATGCAAATCAAAACAACTCTGAGATAACATCTTACACCTATCAGAATGGCTATGATCAAAAACCCTGATAACAGCCTATGCTGGAGAGGATGTGGAGTTAGGGGAACACTTTTCCACTGTTGGTGGGAGTGCAAACTTGTACAGCTACTTTGGAAATCAGTATGGTCAGAAAACTGGGAATCGACCTACTTCATGACTTAGCAATACTGCTTTGGGGCATATACCCAAAGGATGCTCAATCATACCACAAGGACATTTGCTCAACTATGTTCACAGCAACATTATTAATAATAGCCAGAACCTGACCCATAAAACATAGTATGTACTCACTCATAAGTGGATATTAGATATAATCTAAAAGATAACCAAGCTATAATCCACAGCCTGAGAGAAGCTAGCTAACAAGAAGAACCCTAAGAGGGACATGTATGGATCTCCCTAGGAAGGGGAAATAGATAAGATCTGAGTAAATTGTTGAGGGAAAGGGTGAGGAGGTAAGGGAAGGTGGCAAGAGAACAAGAGGGAACTGGATGGTTGAGTTTGGGGAGGGACAGAGAGGGAGAATAAGGAAAGAGATATCTTGATAAAGGGAGCCATTATGGGGTTAGGGAAAAACCTGGTGCTAGGAAAATTCCCAGGAACCCACAAGGGTGACTCCAGCTAAGACTCTAAGGAACAGTGGAGAGGGGCCCTGAACTGGCCTTCCCCTGGAATTAGAGCAATGACTACCCTAATTGTCATCATAGAACCTTCATCCAGTAACTGATGGAAGCAGATGCAGAGATCCACAGGTAAGCACTGAGTAGAGTTTCCGGAGTCCAGTTGAAGAGAGGACAGAGGGATTATTTGAGCAAAGGGGTCAAGATCATGATGGGGAAACCCACATAGACAGCTAATCTGAGCTAGTTGGAGGTCACTGACTCTGGACTGACAGATGGGGAACCTGCATGGGACCAAACTAGGCCCTCTGAATGTCGGTGACAATTGTGTGGCTTGGGCAGTTTGTGGGGTCACTGGCAGTGGAATCAGGATTTATCCCTAGTGCATGGACTGGCTTTTTGGAGCTCATTCCGTAAGGAAGGACACCTTGCTCAGCCTCAATACAGGGGGGCAGGCTTAGGCCTGCCTCAACCTGATATGCCAGACTTCCTTGACTCCCCATAGGAGGCCTTACCCTCTCTGAGGAGTGGATTGGGGTTGGGTGGGGGGAAGGTGGAGGGTGAGTGGGAGGGAGGGGGAACTGTGGTTGGTGTGTAAAATGGAAAAAGAAACTTCAAATAAAAAAGAAAGTAATACATTATTTTCTACATTAATTCCAAATAAAACAGAATAAAAGTCTCTGATAAATCAAATGTTGGTTTAGAAATCATAGCATGCACTGAGATGATAATTTACAGGTGTTTGATATTAGGTGAAAATCAGACTCAAAACAAAGCCTACATTTGAATGTGAGTGATACAGTATGAGGTCTAAAATAATTATTCATTAAAACTGCTTTACAAACATCTGAGCAAAGGCTCTGGATTACAAAATAGCCTAAACCTGTACTTAAATAAATGTCAGACAACGGGTGTAGAGGAGCTTTTAAAGACAAGTCAGCCATTTAGTCAGCGGAGCACAGAGCACCTCCGTTAATTCTGTTATAGACAGTAATAAGACAATCTGCATGAAGCTGTCAGAAGGAATGTGGCTGTGATTTGTTTTAGGCAGGTAGAATATCTCTACAAAAATGTTATTTCTTCATGATCACTGGATAGCACATCACTAAGTGGCTTGTGTGTGATATTTATTCACCACCCAGAGTGTTATGAAGTCACAATTAAAAACACATGTGTGGTAACTTCATAGTGTTTAAGGGAAAGAGAAATTATTGCTTACTACATGATGGATCTGCATTAATACTGAATATGTATTAATGGAAGAATAAACACTTCAAAACTCTTTTCACTTATGAGAATGTTTTTCATCTATAACAGTAGTTCTAATCCTGTGGGTCACAACCCCTTTGGCAGTCAAATGACCCTTTCTCGGGGGTCATCTAAGACCATTGCAAAACATAGATATTTACATTACTATTTATAACAGTAGAAAAATTAAAGTTATGAACTAGCAATGAAAATAATTTTATAGTTGTGGGGGGAGGGTCACTACAACATTCAGAACTATATTAAAAGGTCAAAGCATTAGGAAGGTTGAGAACTGTTGAGATCCTATAAAGGCACTCGGGTGTCTATGTACTTACTCTGGTGTATATTTGAAAATTCCTAAATTCCATAGGTGCTTACACTGTTTGCTATCTCAGCGATAACACACATACTCTCATACCCTCACACAAGAGCACACACAATACTCCTGAACAGAAACATATGATTAAATTTTAAAATAGTTATTCTAGTTGATTTCATTTAAAACATTAAGCACTATCTGGTCTACTACTATATTTCATTTGACAAGAGATATTTCTTTTACTTTATGCAAATACCTTTCTTTGGTTTAGACATCTTTCTTTTCTTTTCTTTTCTTTTATTTATATTTAATTCTAAGGAATGAAGCACAAACATATGGCTAAGTGTAAAGATTGCTGTTATATTATGATTTCCCAGATAGTTTCCCTTCCTAATGGGTTAGTTCGGATATGTCCCAAACCTGTCCCAAACCACGAACAGGTTAAAGGTTGTGTAATTTCTGTGTTGGGCCTCTGTCATGTCATGTTTACTGTCCCTGAAAGGTTAGCCTGAGGAGGAATGGAGGAAGGTCGAGTGCACAGTACCTGTGGCAGGGAAGTGAAACACCCAGCATGCCCCTGTTCTCAGCACTGACAGCCAGTCAGGTTCTCTGCTGTCACTTCAGTTTCTCAAAGCATATGGAGTGGATCTTGAGCACACATTCTGAACCTGGCACTAGGAGATGAATCACTCATGGGTAGGTTTCCTGGCAGGTCTGTGAAGATGGGCATGTCCCTTATTGAATCTGGCTTACAGGATTTCACCAGCTGCAAAGCTTTCTGACTTAACAGTGATGCTTCACTCTTTTATGAAAATAGTCGTAGAGTGAAAGGGACAACCATAAACTGTGAAATTCATCTTACTCCTGTTTCCAGGTAAGTACGTTCTAATATAGAGATTTCCAATACAAACCAAACCAACTCTAAATTACCGTTTCATACCTTGGTTAAGATTTGCAAAAAGAAAAAGGTAAGAACATGCAAGAACAGCACTGGTTGATGTCTACAGACAGAGCTGAATTGGAGAATTCAAAGTGCAGACATCTCTGACCAAGCTAAAAGCATCTATATGTGACTGAGAAAAGCAGGTGGTGAGGTTGATCATCTACGCAGCCTTAAATCTCCTCTACTTATTTTATGTGAGATATTGTCTCACTGTGTGGTCCTTGCTGACCTGGAATATATTATGTTTCCAAGGATGACTTCCAACTTGCCCCAATCCTTAGCCTCAGAGTGCTGGAATTATAGGCATGGCCACAAAACCTGGCTTATCTTAAATAAATTTTAAGACTGCCTTAGAATAGTTAGTTGCAGATGACTTGAGCCAGAAATCAAGATTAGATTTTTTTTAAGTTCATAAATAATTTCTTTTTAGGTTTGTGCTTTGTGCATTTCATGCATGCATATATTGCATTCTGACTAGCCTTCCCCTTCCTTTCATATCTCTCATCCATCCCTATCAACCTCCCTCCTATCTACAAGAACTTTAATTCTACCTAAGTATCTGACCTTTGTTAGTATAAACTAGAAAGCTTGTGCTCTACTCCTCCCTTGGAAGGATGGGAGCATTCTTTCTAAGTATCTGCTCTTAATGCCACTATGCAAATTCTCTTTACCCTCTTCCTGGGACTTCAAAGACCTTCCTGTGTCAAATAGCATTGTAGAAAACATTCACCTGTACTCTGGATTTGACACTTCTCTTGAAGGCGCTATGTTGTGTACCTTTGAAAAGGCTTGACGCTCACAGCTCCGTGCTAGTTGCAGAGGTTACACAGCCTCTGAGAAGAAAGCCATCTAGAGAGTTAGTCTAAGAGGAGAAGAGAAACATGGCTTAGATACAAGTCCGTCATGGACTAGGAGGGTTAATGGCAGGAGGGAGGGGTTCAGCAAGGATTCTCCATCTTTATATCAACAGCCAGGAAAGTGCTTGAGAGTTCCCTTTACTATCTCATCTTAGGACCAGAGAAAGCAAAATTCACTCAGTGGCATCCAGAAAAAGGCAGATCTGCTGCTGGCTGAACAGTTGACCTGCAGAAAGAAGCCATACTCTAAAGAAATTGGCATGACTAGTTAAAACACACCCCCATTTTCCAGTGAGGGCTTGGTCTGCAGTAAGGTTAGAATACTGCTACCTTTGACATTTGACTCTGAGGTTAGTTGAATTTCTTCCTTGTATATCCATACTCTACAAAGCTGTACTGAATACTTTCTGACAGTCTCAAAACATGAGAGTACAGGGATAAACAAAACACAGATTCTGCCTGCACTTCTCATAGTGTTGGGAAGCTTTCAAAGAAGAAAATACGAAGTACTTCTAATAAACTCTTCTGTTAATTGAGTGTTGGATCTATGTCAATCTTTTTTGTGAAGTCACGTTGTTCTGTATGATAGCTGAAGACACTAAGTTCTCTATTTACACAATAGGGAACGACTGCAGTCAGAGCCCTGGAGGTTTGGAATCACAATGGGTTTCTGGGAGCTGCTCATCAGACCTGCTTTTAACTCTGCATATGAGATAGTTGAAGATGAAGCAATAAAGGACCTGGATCTTCTGGATGTTTCCCTTCCCCACTTCCCCCTCAGCCCCAAGTGTGGGAGTTCCCATAGTTCACACGAAGCAGTCTTTATGTGTGAATCCAGGTAATGACATTTCATTTTTTACAATAAACATTTTTACATTAAATATCCTAAAACAATGAAAGGCCAAGTCTCTGTGCTTAGTCATCCTGCAAAGAGTATCTTGTGAACAGCTGAAAAAAAATAGCTCATTATTTATTTAAGGAATGATATGTTCACTCAATAATATTACAGGTCCATGATGCTTGACTGACAGTCATGTGCAAATATCTGTTTGTTGCAGTTAAAATGCCTTTGTGGGCATCATCCTGTTCAAAGGCAGCTCTGATGTCTATTTCAGCTGTAACCTGACATCCTGCAGCAGAGACCATTCTCAGGGTTGTCAGCTGAGTCCCCAATGCCACATCACAGCTCCTAACATGTGTATGTTGAGTCTAAGAAAGCAATCACCCTTCCAAGTGCAAGATAGCCAACCAACAGTTTTTCAAAACATGCCGGGATCTTGCAGAATCACTGCAACCAGGAGCGGCATCAAGCACATCCTGAGTCTACTCCCTGTGCAGGCTTTGGGATTCAACGTGCCACCCTGGGATCAAATCCTGACCCTACAGTTTACCAGCTGGTTAAATTTTCACACAACTTGTATGAGTTTCATTCTTCCCCTGGTCATATAGAAAAATCTCAAGTTGTGAAGATTCACCTGGGCAAACCCATGAGCATGACAAACTCTTTTGTATTTCACAGTTCATCATTCTCCTAACTCCACAGTTTGGATCTTTACTCAGAGATGACCCATGACCTCCGGAGACTTAAAAGGCACATGGCCAAAGTGGTGAACTTCCATCTGAATCCAGACTCTCAGTCCTGCTATCCTGCAGCCTTGTAATTCTGTGTCTGGCCACATAGTAGGACATCAGGAAAGGAAGAACTGTGCACAGTATGATCACATTTGGCTGAGAGAAATAGCTCTGTGATCAAATGCAGTGTTTAAAGATGACAAAGAATGGCAAAATTGAAAATATCAGCTATTAAATACAGCCATTTTAAGAACAATAGATACAGCTCAAAGTACAGGACAAATCACTGAGGGGAAAATGGCAGAAACACAATAAAGGTTTTACCCTGTCACCTGTTTCCATGGGCAGCATTCCATCCTTCCCTTGTCCCTGCCTTCCTTCTCCTGGCTTCATTTCCCCTGCCTTTCATCTCTCCCCTTACTCAAGACACTTTCTAACAAGCTCTTTTTCTTTGGGTTGTTGAGTGTGATATTCAAGGTTTCAATCCTGGCACCAAAATAATTAATCCTGTGACTTCCTAAATTACTTAATCTCTGAGCCTCAGCCCAGGCCAGGCCAATCTCAGATAACAGTTGCATCTACCATCAAGGATTATGTTAAGAACAAATGAGGGAGTGCGTCTTTTATTATGGGAGCCAGACATGCATAGTTCAGGAAATGTTAGTTTTAAGATGTGCTCTTTGCACTACTAAATAATTGTATTAATTTGATAACTATTTGAAGGAGAAACATGTTGTAGGAATAAACAAGAAAACTAGGGGAAAACTCAAGATGTGTTAAAAGGCCCTCTGTGGCTTTTAAAGAGATATTTAAGTCAATACCCAGACAAAAAGCCTGGTAAAGAGAAAAACAAATGGACAGGAGACTGTATATGACAGCAAGTGGAAAGAAACACGTCTTGGAGGGAGATCTTGGTGTGTGACTGTAGATCCTGTGAGCTTCTGAGGGGCACAATTAAGTCCTTCAGGTCCTATATTTTGAGCTGTATCTATTGTTCTTAAAATGGCTGTATTTAATTGCTGATGTTTTCGATTTTGCCATTCTTTGTCATCTTTAAGCCTCTCAGCATGTGGAAGGTGCCTGGTTCCAGTGAGCATGCTCAACCAGACAGGATGATTGCCGTAGGGAAAGAACAATGAACACACCAAACGTCAAACAACATTGCTGAAATCCTCAAATTACTCATCAGTTAGGATTTTAATTTACTGAAGCTGTTTTCTTAATTCTGTAGGCTTTGTTCACAGATGGCAATATTTAAATCACAGAGTTAACATAAAGTGATAAAAGGAGAAATCTTGGTAGTGTGATGCCGCCAGTTAACCAGAACTGTGCAAACTCACCAATTAAACTTGACAACTCCTTAAAACATTTAATCCCACAGATGCAACACAACAATCCCAAAGCGGGAGCATACTGAGAAGTGCATTCTGTTATTTCTCTCAGCTGCTCTTTCTTAAGGTGGCACACAGCAGTACTGCAAGTCAGGGACAGACAGAAATTTAGTTAATATCTGGACACCAGGTGTAAAACTTTGCCCCTGTCGCAGAGGGACTCAGAGTGAGAATTTTTAGATCTCAGACACATCCAGCTGGACTGATTTCATGTCACTGTGTGATTTTCTTACTCATGTTTAAAGAAAATAAACAGCGTAGATCCAATAACTTTTAAGATGATTTAGCAACATTTTTTTTTCTGGAATTATATTCCCATTTTAAAATATGGTTTTGTTGACCATTCCTGAACAATACTGTTGTGGTTTGAAAGAAAATAGCCCCCAGAGGGAGTGGCACTATTAGGAGGAGTGGCCTTGTTGGAGGAAGTGTGTCACTGTTGAGGAGGGCTTTGAGGTTTCTTTTGCTCAAACTTTCCTCAGTGTGACTGTCAGATGACTTCCTGTTGTCTTCTGATTAAGATGTAGCTAACACCACATCTGCCTGCAGGACAGCACGCCCCTCACAGTGACAATAATGAACTGTACCTATGAAACTGCAAATATTTCCTTTGTAAGAGTTGCTGTGGTCATGGTATCTCCTCGCCATAATAAAACCCTAAATAAGACAAATACGGTTTGCATCTTTCAGGAACTCATCTCCGTCCTAAGGTGTGAATCAGCTCCCGAGTTCCTACCCAGACTTCCCTCGGTGGAGAGTGTGACCTGGACTGAGCCAAATAAACCCTTTCTCCTCCTAAGCTGCTTTGGTCGCAGTATTTTATCACAGCAACAGAAAACAAAGTAGAAGAGAAGTTGTGCCCCTCCATTACCCCCTTGCTGTGGGATGTTCTTCTGTATGCTGTGAATATGTGTTGCTCTCATTGGTTGATAAATAAAGCTGTTTGGCCAATGGCGAGGCAGAATAAGGATAGGCGGAACATTCAAACTGAAGAGATCGAGATGAAGAAGGGTGGAATCAGAGGAGACACCAGCCAGCTGCCCAAGAAGCAACATGCCAGCCGACATGTAATGCCATGGCCACATGACGATATGTAGATTAATAGAAATGGGTTAATTTAAGATATAATAGCTACCTAGCAATAAGCTTGAGCCAGAGACCAAACAGTTTGAAATTAATATTAAGCTTCTGACTGGTTATTCAGGTACCAGAGGGTGGGAAAGATTTATCTGGCTACACCCCCTCTTTTACCCCTTCCTTTACCCCTGGAACATTCCCATACAATCCCCGCCCACTTCCATGTCTTCCTTCTTTCTCTGTGTGACCCTTTGAATTTAATAAGAGTTACTTACCTGAGCATGAGTGGAATGTTATTTAATGAAGAAGGGACCTTATGAGCAGTTACACCACTGAAGAAAATATCACCTCTCCCCCAAGGACTGATAATTGCCTTGAGTACCTTTGGGAGGGGTGGAGCCTCTGGACCTTCCCTATCTAGGATGAACAAGATGTGTTTTTATTTTTACTAATAGAGTAGACTTCATAAATCATGACATTAATGAACATCAATTTCATATCTTGTGAGATAAGAATTATTATTATTTTGTTATTATTGAGCTGAATATACTAAACTCATATGGTAGAACACTGCCATTGACTGCTAGCAAGCTAACAGCATGCTAAGGAGCTCTCTGAAAGCTCCTAAGTCACTAATTATCTCTGCTGGCATAATTTGTGCTGGAAGCAGACAGTGAGGTTAACTGGACTATTTGTCTTTCTTTTTGCAACTTGAGTCAGACTCTGTACCATATCAGGCCCTCTGGTCAAAGCCATGGTAACAGGCAGGATTCTTTGTCCACAGGTGGATGCATCCTTTCACAAGGGGGTGCTGAACCCCATTGAACCCTAGCCCAGAAAATTTCAAATGCTATTGTACCTATTAATCTAAACAGTTGCAAAGACGCCAGACAGAAGAGCAGTTCACAGCCCCTCACCATTGTTCTCTTGCTAATGTGAGTGGTAAAATTATACTGAATTTTCTACTTTGTTCATTTCTGCCATGATAGAACTGAAATGGAAAGGGATAAAGAGTATATGGGATTATAAAAGTCTCTGTTTTAAAAAAAGCATCCACATGGTAACAGCAGGCATATTATTTTAAAGCATTTCTATAGAAAATTTTTTCCCATTGTGAGTAATATTTAAACACATGCAAAAAAGTAATTTTACAGAGCATTTCCCCATAGAAAGCTGTGATCGTTGTGGTTTGTCAGGCTTTCTGGGAATCGGAAGCCTTGCAGTCTGTGCTTCAGCTCACATATCTTCCCTCACATTACTGCTTTTTGTAACAAGGAGAGAAAGACATGTTGAACATTGTAAAGAGGCAATAAAATAGCTTTTAAATAAAGAAATATATTATTGTGAAGTTGTGTAGGCACTATAACTGGGAAATATTTCATGACATGTTGCTGTGTCTATTCATTTGTGGAAATGTTTGAAATTGCTCAAAAAGGTTTAGTTTCATGTTTTGGAGATTGGTTAAGTTTAGCGTGACAGTTTGTTAAAAGAGGACAGTGAGGAAAAAAAAACCTTCTCTTAGTGAATAACTCATCTTTTAATAGTTTTTTCCCAGACATATATAAACCAAGTAGTATTTTTTGCCAAATAGAAATCAAATTTCAGTTATACCACTTACGATATCTGCATAAATAAACTCTCGCTGGTGTCCTTCATTCACATCAGCTGAGAGGGAATTACTGCATTGATTTGGTCAGAATTCTACTTTGCTTGTAGCTGTAACAGCAGCCACTGGAGTCTCCAGGAGTATACGGGGCTGAGATAATGGGCCACTGAATGCAGGATGATGTGATCAAGTTTGGGTGTAGTCTGGCCCTTGATACCAGCTCTGTACCCTGAAGAAGTTAGTACAGCTTCATCAACCTCAGATTTTTTCGTCACTATAATGGGAATAATGAAGAACTTAGCTCTTTAAAAATTAAAGATCATGCATATTAAGTGGTTAAGAAGGTGTTTTGCATTGATTAAACACACAACATGTTGGTATTATCTATTCCAACTTTCCTGAGTGTTTAAGATAATTTTTATTTTATATTGAATCAAAACAAACCCTGTACATTAAAAACCATATAATATCTAAAAATGTCAGGCTTTCCGACAGGCTCCTGAGAAGTAGTTACATTTTTACATCACACTCAGGAGGTTCCAGACCAAGATACATTTTTTTGCACATAAAAGTAGATTGTAGAGCTTACTCATGCCTGGATGTTCTTCTGTTTTACTAGCATGCATATATAAATTATAAATACACACATATTAGTTGTATGTGATCAGCTAACAGGATGGGCACACAATATTGATTCTTCAGTAACTCTGCTGCAGTTGTTACTCACTTTGCCTTTCTGAACCACAGATGCCACTCATTAGGAAGCCTTTCATTGGCTACAAGAGAAGGTTTGTGACCTCAGTTCTGTCTCTGTTGCTGGGACCATCTATCCTCTGAGCTCCAGAGAGGTATCAGGTCTCATGTCACCACATCTCACTTGTTCACTGGCACAGCAATCAGTTCTATCTAAAACTTGCTCTGAAGACTCTGCATAGTGCAGGTGCGATTGCTTCGATGGGTTTATGTCATTAGTGATGAGGGCACATGAACATTAGCCAACCCGATTGATAGAACATGAACAAGTCGCCTTAGTATATGGTAGGATCAGTGGGGACCACCATCATAACAGCATTTGGAGATTTCTACCTGCACTCTTTCCACTTCTTCAGATAAAGACAGGGGACTTAAAATGACTTACCTGTAAATTATCAATCACACACTTCCTCCTGGCAGTTAAGCTGGTGATTTACCTGATATTTGTAACAGGTCCAAAAGTAAGAGCAATGATTGATAATTTAATTGAAGCTTGCTCACATTCAGAGGTTTAGTCCATCATTATCATAGTGGGATGTATGTGACACACAATTAGACATGGTGTTGGAGAAAGAGCCCAGAGTTTTGCATCTGGATCTGCAGACAGCAGGAAGAGGGGATATTGGGCCTGATTTGAGCATTTGAAACCCCAGTGACATACTTCCTCCAACAAAGCCACACCTACTCCAACATGGCCACACTTTCTAATCCTTACAAATAGTGCAACTCCCTAAGAGTCTATGGGTGGAGGCATTCCTATTCAAACCACTAAAGGATCTTTAGTTGATGAGAAACAATTTTTATCACATAATAGGACATCAAGCATACCTGAGCAACCTGCAGGTTATTGCAGGAGATGAGGAGCAGAGCTGACCTCCAGTGTTTCAGTTTTCTTTTCTGTGGCATCAGGAAGGTCTTGGGATTCATCACCTCTAGTTCTATGGCTTTGGACAAATTGTGTAATATTTTTTGTGGCATTGTTCACAACTTTCTGTTACTATCTTTAATGAAAATAATGTGGATAATTCATCAGTGTCTCGGCTACAAATGCTGTGGAGCTAAGTCCACTCTGCTGTATTGTTTTGGTCTCTGACACCTGCACACTTAGCAGAGCTAGTGATTCACACAGATAGCATGCGGCCCACAGCCCCTAGACATTTACTACAGGACCCTTCACAGAAGGTCTCATAGCCTTGGCTGTATGATATATATTTTCTTCCTTCCTTGGCTTTCTTCTAGTTTGTTATTGGAGAGGTTGTTTTTGGTTCATAAGAGAGCCTTTGTTTCTAATTCTCATTATTATTAGACAGATACAAATCAAAACAATATCCTAGTAATACAGAGATACTTTCAGATCAGTGCAAATGTAGTTATTTAGTCCACTGATGAACCCACACACCTTTCATTTCTCTTTGTTTCTCTTTCCTTTATTTCTGACAATTTCATAAATACTGCAATCATGTCCCCACACGTTATCGTCTCTCATACTCCCCTGACTCCTACTGTCCCTTCTCTCCCCAACCAGTCCCTTCCCACTCTCACGTCTTTTTTTTTTTTTTTTTTTTTAATTTACTGCATTTGCCTTACTTGTGTTAGGTTCCAAGAATCTGGGAATAATCCACCACAAATGACCTGGTTTGAGCAACCAAAGATTTTATTTAGAAAAACTGATATCAGGGAGGTGGCAGGTTTTGGGCTCCAAACTGCATCCTTGAGGCATGGACAACTGTCAGTTTTAAAGGGAAAAACACAAAAAAGGAAGTTTCAAATTCCCATCCAATCACAGTGTAATACAGAGGAAGAAAGTTGGGGACTTTCCATACTGGTACACTTTTAACCTATCAGGTTTAGTGGCCCAGGACACTCAGAAGGGGATTTAACATTTGTGGTTTGGCCATATTCTAAGAAGGGGATTGATACCTATGTAGGGTTGGGGGTTGTAGCCTATTCTCAGGAAATTGTGGGTAACAGCTCAGAGCAGAACACACTGGAACAAAAATGGAGTGTTTCCTATCAACTAGAATCTAACACTTGCATGAGCAAGAGTGTGGTTATTACTGGAGCATGGCAGCTATATGACTGAGGATCAGGACTACCTCTCCCACAGAAGATATTAACCAGCAAAAGCTTCTCAGGGAGAAGCATGGCCTCATGTGTCCCTCTCATGTGACTGAATACTTTAGATTTTACCCTGCTATTCACAGGTGTTATGTTTTAATGATTGCAATAGCACTGTCATGTCTAGAAGACATTTCACAACACCCTCCACATTCTCTTCCAGTCATATTCACCCCTCTTTTTATGTTTACCCTTCTTCCAAGATGTACCACATTCTTGAAGAGGACGACATCAATATCCCTGTTGTAGTGGAGAACTCAATAGTCACTTATAACCAGTTAGTAAAATGATGAGTCAAAAGTCTTGCAATAGAGTGACAGTTACATGAAGTAGACACATTAATCACAAAAGTATATGGCTTCACCAGATCTCACTTTCAACCATCCACATACGTCCACATTGAAAACTGAATGGTCTGACTCACACATGTCTCCATTGGCTTCCCACATAAACACAAAAGTGGGCAGACTACAATTACACACAACATGTTACAAATCAGATCCTAAAAGCCTTGTCATTTAATGTGAACTCAGAATGCTCTAATAGTCCTTAAAAAGTGTATGGCACAACCCGGGACAATATATTATAGACTGAATTTATTTGTAGATGTCACTTTGTTTCCTGCATTTTCACTCTACTTGAATTCTTGAATTAGCTGAAGACATAAAATTTACTCTCTCTCTCTCTCTCTCTCTCTCTCTCTCTCTCTCTCTCTCTCTCTCTCGTGTGTGTGTGTGTGTGTGTGTGTGTGTGTGTGTGTGTGTGAATACTCCACAGAAAAGAGCAACTCAAATAATCTATGGCATGCTAATAATTTTCTTTGGGATACATATTTTAAACCATCATGCTTGCTTAAGACACTTAACGTCTATATAACAAATCAAAGCATTCCCTTTTAGCTTCTTTCAAAAGGATATCATTTAATTTTAAGACGCAGCTTTTACCACAGAGTTTTAAGGAAGTAATTTATAAGGTCAGACTAGCTCAAATCAGTATTTCTTATCGATTTACTGGAATTTTTAATATCTTCCTGATTTTATGTTTTCCTCAACTACGTAAGTACATTTAACCTAACATAATATGTCCTCTTTATTTTAAGGGTGAATTATAATAACCACATTTCTGTGGGTTCCTTTCCTGAATGGTGTCTAGTAGATTACTCTCCATTCTTTAATGTTACCAATACGCAGACTGTTCCTATCTATTCATACTGGCACAGGTTCCCAGCTACAGAAAGACAAACATGAGATGCAGGTGCATGATGATACCATGATGGACCCATTGTTTTGTATGTCAACCAAAGTCATTCATTTAAAAAGAAAATGGGTAGACAGGTACTTTTTCAGGGTAATGAGTCTAGATTTTTAAGGCTAGAAGACAATTTTAGATATAGTCGTGCATTCTGATTAATTTCAGGATGACTTGTAAAAGTTGTCTTCATGAGAATTTGACAGCAAACAAATTTGAGTGTAATATTTACATGGTGACCCCAAACATTTTATGCTTTTGTTCATATAACTATTTTGTTCTTGTTGTTGAGCACATTTGTGACCATGGCCTTCACTGAAGATCCTACATCCATCCATCATATTGATTAATGATTCTTCCTTGACATCTAGCATTCCCTTATGTGTTCACAGAAGCTCAGCAACTGACAACTTTTTCTGACTACTGAAAATTCCAGAGAACTATACAGGTGATATGACTTGATCTTACTTATTTCCAGACTTTTCTTATGGCATGAATAACTGTATGCACTGTCTTTACCATCTGACCCACTTTGGAAGCCAGATATTTTGGGGAACCATATATGAAATTTCTTTCTTAATTTATGATTTAACTGCATCATCTGCTTCTTATTCTCGCACCCTAGCCATGTTTCACTTTTTTCCTGGTGTGTTTGTGCAGGGCTTTTTCTAGCTCTCTCCTCATTTTTCTTGACATCCTATCTGTGGATAGATACACCCACATGGATGAGCTGGTTGGCATCTTTCCCATGTCATCTCTCTCATTTATTCCACACTCATTAAATTAAAGAGTATGTTTGTCTTAACACTAGATCTGCATGTGCATTGTATATTAACCCTTAAGTTTCCTTCCCTGTATACTCCATAACATTTTAGAAGAATAATAGCAATATTCAAGAGAGTTATGGGAATGTGTTTAGACTCAATTTCAGAGAAAACCTATTATTCTAATCATCTGTCCTATTCAAATTTCTGGTTTTGTTGCCTCAATTTTACTAAGAAAATATAAGCAATGAACAAAAAAGGAACATCTTTTTACCACCAGTTTACCAACAGTGTCTGTATCCACTCACTTACCCACATTCACAAGCTCACAGTACACACATTACATCTCTACTTAAACTCAAGCCTTCTACTTGAGTTTTGGGTCAGATTTAACCATCAGCATGCCAGGAACCTTGTTCCTGTTGTTTATGAACCATCCACATCCACCATAGACCTGCTCACATCTTCAAAGGAAAGAAACAGCCAAACAGCAGGCCACTTTTTCACATGTGCTCTTTTCACATCATCCATGCGGGGATTCTTGGGATTATTAATATTGACTATCAATTGGTAGGATCTAGAATCACCCAGGGCATGAGCCTCCAGGAACATTTCTGAGGGGTTATCTAGATTAGGTTGGCCTGCAGCATGCATGTGAGAAATTATCTAGATTAGGTTAATTGAGGTGGGAAGATCACATTCCATGAATGGAGCTGGAGACTGGAGGGAAAGGAGAAAGTGAGCTGAGTTCCAGTATTAATCACTCTTTGCTCCTCACTGTTGATAAAACCATTACATTAACCAGCTGTTGTGTGATGTTTTGTTTGCATTTTGGCAAATAAAGCTTGCTTGGAGTCAGAGGGCAGAGTTAGCCACTAGTTAACCATAGAGGTTTGGAGGACTGTAGAGAGAGGAACAGGAAGTGGTAAGGCAGGGCTGAGATAGGATCTCGGCCCCATTTGGTCAGGGGAGCTGAAAAGGTAGGAAATCACTGATGACTGCTTCCTTGCTTCTCTGATCATTCAGGTTTTTACCCCAATATCTGACATGGTTTTTATTGATAGGATTAATCAGATTTGATCATCTGGTGCCCCACACTGGGTGCCATATGTAATTGGACATTTCTTGTCTCAACCACCTGGTTCCAAATAACCAACTCAGAGGATGAATATGAATTATAAATGCTCAACCAATAGTTCAGGCTTGTTACTAGCTAACTCTTAAACTAACCCTTATTTTTTTTAATTTATTTTATTTTATTTTACAATATAATTCAACTTTACATATCAGCCATAGATTCCCCCATTCTCCCTCCTCCTGCCCCGCCCCCCTCCCCCCCGGCCCACCCCCCATTTCCATCTCCTCCAGGGCAAAGACTCCCCCAAGGATTGAGATTGACCTGGTGGACTCAGCCCAGGCAGGTCTAGTCCCCTCCTCCCAGGCTGAGACAAGGGTCTCTACTAAGCCCCAGGTTTCAAACAGCCAATTCATGCACTGAGCCCAGGACCCAGTCCAACTGCCTGTATGCCTCCTAAACAGATCAAGCCAATCAACTGTCTTAGCCACATGGCTTGGTACCTTTCCTCAGTATGGCATTTTCATATTTCTTCTCTGCATTTGCTGGTGACTCCCTGACTCTGCTGTTCTCCTTCCTATCATCCTTAGTTTAGTCACCCTACTTACACTTCCTGCCTGGCTACTGGCCAACCAGTGTTTTATTAAACCAATTCAAGTGACAAATCTTTATAGTATACAAAAGGATTATTCCATAGCAACCAGCTACCCCAAACTCCAGCTGCCATGCTTTCCTCATTATGATGGATCCTGACCCAAAATAAACTCCCTCTCCCTCAAGTGCTTAAGTTACACAGCATCAGGGAAAGTCATAGGTAAGCACCCCACCACCACCACCACACTGCATTACCTCTAGTCTGTCACTCCACATAACCTAACAGTTCTGACACAGAGGCTGTGAAGTCAGCCTGATCCTGCAGCAGCATCCAACATTTTCACTCCTCAGGGCACCCACCTGCCCAACCATTCATGGCAGATACGCCTTTTATCTCAGGAAGGTTTGTTTGACTTTGCAAAGGTAACTCACCCTGACTTTCCTCCATATTTTCTAAACACCCATCCCTCACCTTTGTCTTTCCTCCATTTCTAAATAGAAAAGATTTTGATACTTACATGCTGATTTATTTTTTATTTGTACTTAATTTTTAGATTTTTTTTCATATAATGCAATGACATTAATCACTGCTTATTCATAATAACAATTAATAAAAGTCATAAACACTATCCAATGGGAAGTATTATAATTAATTTACCTGGTCTGATTAATTTTCAGGGAAAATTAATTTTATTTTTCAGATGGTTAAGCAGGATCCTTGGCCAAACTGAAAAAGTTGCACAGTACGTTAGGTGCTTTGTTCTGTTTATTTTATTCCAGAGCTCATAACTCTCATCACTACAATAAGCTAAGGACTTAGTTTCACAGTCCTGACTCCTCTGAGAACCTGTAGTGTCTGATTTCCTAACTTCTTACCCAATACATATACATGCATTTGGGCATTTCAAGTACATTTAAAAGGTAAATAGCAGAGTATAATTCTGCATCCCATCTCTTTTGATCCTCCAAAGCCCTGTGTCTCTGAGATGATCTCTTGCAATTTTCACTGAAGTGACTGTGATTCTTGTTCCATCTGCCCTCAAGTCAGCACTAGATGCCCTGCACCTGGACTCTCCATCACCAGGACCTCCATGGACCCTCACTCCTACTTCACTTTAGTCCAGGCTCCTGGTGGCTCCTCATAACATCTAGGAGTGAAATAGATTTTTACTCTTTTTGTTGTTGTTGCTCAGCCTTTCTCTGTGTGGCCTATTTTATTTTTTCTCAGCATACTTATGACAATCTGACATAAAACATTTTTGCTTATTGCCTCTCTTTCCATTAAAATGACACCATCATTGGCAGAAGCACAATTTATGGTGAGGTAATTCTCTACTTTTGCCAAATCTTCTACTGATCCTCCCCTAAAATGGCTGTACGCTGTTTGGTCTCTTTCTTCCTGCCTCAGTGTCTCCCTCGCTAAAGGTATTTATTTATCATGGGGCCTGAATAAATGCTACTGTGTTTGTGATATGATGATCCTCATAATTTCTTCCATTAAAATGTTATTCTTCTATTTTTAGACAAATTTTCTTTTGACTTCAGACAACATTTTCAATTTCTACCTGAGAATATCATGTCTGTGCCTCCTTTTTTTATTGCTTATACATTTATGTTTAAATATACTTCCAATCTAGTTAACAAACAATTGTGGGTGCTCTCACACCTGTGTGACAATATTACCATTATATACCTTACTTCCCAAAGGGCAGACATAGCCGTCTTCAAGCAGCAGTCACTCAATAAGTATTTATAGCAGTTACTTGGTAATACTCATGGTGGTTTGAATAAGAATGGTCCTCATAGTTTTATAGTTTTGAATGCTTTGTCCCCAGTTGATGGAGCATTTGGGAAGGATTAGGGGGTGTGGTCATGTTGGAAGAGGTATGCCACTGGGGGTGAGGGGAATTTGAGGTTTCAAAAGCACATGCCAGGCCCTTCTGCTCTCTGCATCACGCCTGAGGATCAGATATAAGCTCTCAGCTACTACTCCAGTACCATGCCTACATGCCAGCTGCCTTGCTCCCTGCTATGACGGTCATGGATTCTTGCCCTCTGAAACCATAAGCCTCAAATAAACCCTCCTTTAAGTTGTCTTGGCTATGGCATCTTATTACAGAAATGGAAATGTAACTAAAATAATAACCCTCTTTATGAAAAAATAAATTTTCAATTTAGTTATATAACTGTCTACAAATTTATCTATTTAGAAGCATCTGTCCTTGTTACTATGGTGAGTCACATGATAAGACTCTTGTGTTTATATTTTTTTATCTTTTTCATATCCATGTTTCTGACAGTAAAAAAACAAACAAACAAAAACATTTGAAGTTGTCAATCGTTGCCCATCATCTACTTTTCCTGGTATTTTGCTTCTGTGAATTGGAACCAAATGAAAGGTGCTCCTTTCTCACATTATTTTTGTCTAACCAACAGGGAGTGTGTCAGCCTCCCCATCGCTGTTAAAAATTCAAAAAAGGCCAGGCCCCAGCACAGGCTCTGCCTCCAGTAGCTGTGCCCCTAATCCCTTCTCTCTTAGTGAAGGCAAAACAGCTTCTGCTCACTGGGCATGTACTTTCCATGCCAATACTAGCCTCATGGATTAGATTGGCATAAAGAACAGCTGCTTTTGCCTCTGGTGGCAAACTATTTTATAAACTTCATTGTCTTATGTAAGAGGGCGAAATAAAAATCACAAAATAACTAAAATTCTGTTTTATTTGTTGAACTTGTAGAATATGAGATTTGTATATAATCTAAAGATATCTGCCATAAATGTCAGATGGCTGTTTGCCTGTGGAAACCAACAGCTATACTCTCTAGTATCACATTCTTCAAAATCTCCATTTCAAAAAGAGTAAATATAATTACTACAATTTACTAAATCTGTATGTACTCTCTTTATTGTGTGTTTAGCATAATGTGACCAATCTCTGGGTGCAAAATGACACATTTATTGCATAAATGTTTTTGACAAATAAACTAGTTCTATCCTTGATGTTTTGTTAGGAAAGTAGATGGAAATTATAAAATGTGCCTTGCTGCTTTCCTATGGAGAAATACAGTAGTATAGGTTTCTCTCCCTAAAGCCTTTTGCTCTTCTTAGAGAGCTGGACTCTCCCTGTAGCAGTGGTAAGTCCTTACTTTGAGGACTGTGTCACAGCTTTGGCTACTTCTAAAAATGTGAGTCAACATGTATGTGCATGTTCACATTTTAAACTGCTATCTAGCAAGGTCATTATAAATTATGCCTATGTAGCATATTTTTTAACTCAAATTCAAGGTACTAGGGCCACCCTTCTAAGCAACCTAAATTACACTGTAATTTAATTTTATTACCTAATAAAATGGCCACAGTCTTTTAATATGTGTCATCTAAGAGCTGATGATGACTGTTTTCCTATGACTCTTACAAAGTTGCTGGAGGGGCAGGACACAGGGCTCAGCCTTGAGGAAACACTGCACTGTTTATAATATGTTCCTGTGGGGTTTCTGCATAGGAGCCTCTAGACTGGCTTCCACCATGTTCTTTCCATTGGCAGCTACGGTCAGCCTCTGTCACAGGGGCAGTGCTATGGCAGGAGCTGTGGAGCGTGCTTTGTGTCTAGAACCTTCTAGTTCTTACTGGATGGTGAGTCTCACCCTACTCTATTCATAGCAACAGCCCATCATGATTGGCTTAACATTGATCTCTATGACCACAATGAGGATTTTTTGGTTTTTGTTTTCTAGAATATACTTTCCATATGTCCATCATAAGAAGTAAAATCATTGGAAAGAAATCAATTACATGTGCATATATATATCAGCCTTTATATAATATGAAATAAAGATCCTTCCTAATATATAAGTCACCACAATCATACTTTGTGTGTAGGTGTACAATCCCCACACAGAGTCCATCTGAAACCAGAGTGTGACCTTAATTTGAAGTGGAGACTTTTCACTTCTAACATGTTAAATACCCAAAAAAAAAAAAAAAAACTTATGAATGAATCCTGGGATTTAGAAGGAGACACCAGGAAAAAGAGTGAGATTTTTAGGTGACACACACAGAAAGAAACACAAAACATTCTGTATGATGAGAAGAAATAGGAAGCACTCTCTCATAAGTCAGGGGTTGAACTTAGCAAAGCAGACCTCTGAGGAAGCACAACCCTACCAATCCTTGCTTGTGAGTGTCTGTCACCTTCGTGAGATACAACAGAATGATGCTCTTTCAACATAACAACTAGACTGTGGCTCTGTGTGTGCAGCAGTCTGGGGAGACTGAGACCCTATGCCTTTGACATCCTGCATCTGCTTCTTGCTCTCAAATGCCCTAAAGAAATCTCAGGAAAACAGCCCTTTTAATAATCATTCATTTATTTAGTATTCAATGCCAAACAGATGTGCATGGGTTCTTCCTTTAGCCTGCCTTTCATGTCGATAGATGAAAAAGTTGTAAATAAAGGTGCATTGTGGCTCTGTTCAATGGCGCATGCCTGCAATCCCAGCAGCTGACAGGAAGAGGCAGGAAGATGGCAAGCTGACATTAACCTATGGAAGAAAAGATCTATGTAAGTATGTAGATCGGGAACCTGGGCATGTTACCTGTAAAAAGGAGTGCCAAGGAAATATTTTACACATTGAAACAATTTTGGAGGACATCCCTTGTGTCTTGGAGGCCTTCAGTGCATCACAATCCATTGTAAGCAATCCTGTCTTTCTGTGTGCAATGCAAATCCTGCCACACCCACCATGTGTTTCCTTTGGGCGGGAAATCGTTTCTGTAGCTCATAAACAGTGTTCCAACAAGCTCGCTTTTCAGACTGAAGGTTGCCTATATAAAGCCCCCTGGTCACCCTGCTTCACATTAAAGCCAATGAAACACAATGAGCTGCTTAGCGCTCAGCTCTAACCTTGCTCCTTTGTAGCTGAGGGGAAAGCAGTGCCACAGGAGTGTGTGGAAGCTGCACCACGTGGCTGTTGGCCTTCTGTCTTTTTGTAGCCAACAGTGACCCTTGTAAGGACATAGTAAACAATGGGACCGCTAAGGTGTTTCTACAAGTGCCAAGAGGCAGGTGAGAGACTGATATAAATCAAATGTCTGTCCCTGAACCTTCTCTAAGGTGCAGGCCTCAGGTATCACTGTGACCAGGTGTAACAGTCTGAGCTCAGTCTGAAATAAGGGCATCTGGTTCATGTTCCAGTGCTACCACACCTTAGCAGACAGACTAAGGACACTTCCTACTCAGGACCTGTTACTAAAGATGTTCTGGGGAGGGCCATACTCTGTAAAGGTTCCACAGATGGAGCTGTTTGCTATAAGTCTTAGGCTACATGAAAGGCATTCATGTAAATTTGAAAAGTGTTATATTTTAAAGAGGAAAATATGTCTTCCTGATCTTGAAAGTTTGGCATTTGACTGAAATCTATCAGACAAAAATATATCTTAATCAAAATATACAGTGCTGGAGTCTTGTGCTTAATAAATGAATTAATATTCTAATATTTTATAAAACTATGTCTCTCTTATTTACATGCACATAAGGAGAGAGAGAGAGAGAGAGAGAGAGAGAGAGAGAGAGAGAGAGAGAATGAACAGAAATTAAAATTATTCAGGTATGAAAGATACACAGTTATCCTAAGCCTGCCAACTTCCAGATTTGGCATAATAACAAAAATCATGAAGACAGGTAAAATAAGTGCAGGAGTTTTAAATGATGTGAAGATAATTGCCCCACTACATAAATACTGTTTTCAACAAGCAGATGTTTTGTTACTCACATTTCATCTGTGAATATGGCATGGCTATGAAATGTGTTTTCTTATGGGGGAAAGAATTTGTGTCTGTAAACAAAGCAAGGTCTCTAAGTACAGGAAAAGTAGCTTGGAACAAGAAAGGTCTCTGGTTCAATGAAGCCTTGGTTGGTTGGTTTTGCTTGGTCACTCCATCTCAGACACAGAAATACAGCACTTTCATGCCCATATACCTGAGCAGAGCATCTCTTTATTTATAGTCTCACTAGCCACAGTTTCTGTTACTAGTATTCCAAAATACTTAAATAAACATCTCATCAGTTATGCCATTTTGTCTGACATAAAGCACTCTCAGCCTACCCCCACTGGCCTCTCCTTTGAGGTCACAAATCATTCCTTTTACAGAGTATCCTGCTCAAACCAAATCAACAGTCCTTCCTTCACCCTGCTGGCATTCATGCAAACTCTACTGCACATAAAAATGGCTCCAGTGGCCAAATATTGCAGTGATGGCAATTCAGATATGCCCACAGGGAGCCATGGAGTTCTCATTTAAGGGAGAAGGTGAAAGTTGTCTACTTAATAAGGAAAAGAAGGGACATGGAGTCTCTTATTTGTACTGACAACACTTGGGAAGTAGAGGAAGGAGGATCAGGAGTTCCAGGTTCAAAGCCAGATTAAACTAGCTATGAGATGCTGTCTCAATGAAAAGGGAGAAAGAAAGAAAGAAAGAAAGAAAGAAAGAAAGAAAGAAAGAAAGAAAGGAAGGAAGGAAGGAAGGAAGGAAGGAAGGAAGGAAGGAAGGAAGGAAGGAAGGAAGGAAGGAAGGAAGGAAGAAAGAAAGAAAAAAAGAAAGAAAGGCAGGCCATGTCTTATGAAATTGACAAGATCTGTAATCAACACAAATCCATTCATGAAATTATGAAGAGAAAAAAGAAATGTGTGCAAACAGGTTTCACTTCAGATAGCAGAAGGCAGGGGTGTTATATGTGATGAATGTCTGGCTAAGACAAACAGGCACTAATCACAGGGTCAGGGCTGTGTGAGGCTTGGGATGTTGAAGTGTAATCCTTGTAACACAGGGGAAGCACTGTTTACCTAATTTTTGTTAATATTGAGTAAAAAAAAATGGCTAAATTTGCATTTTTCTGCATGGTTCTCAAACATACCAATTTCTTTTGACAATTTTTTTTGTTAATCAAAATCATGTCCAAAAACATGCAGAATCTGCCTTTGAGTCTATTTTTGTAACAAATATTCTCTAGCTTCTTTCCTGTCTTGAATGAGTTTGCAGTTTAGATGGAAGTACAATGAAGATTCAACAAAAAATAATAATAATTGCTGAATTGAGACTTCAAAGCATTAAATAAATGGACAGTGTGAGAGGGAAGGAAAAAAAGAGAAGTCTCTAATGGATCAGTTGGAACGAACTTTGACCCTGGTATTTTATTAAATTATTAGTTCATGCTACAAGTGCAGATTGACAAATTCCTTAGTGACATTTCTAGACATGCATGTGTCATGCTTCAGTCACCTCCAGGAAAATAGATTATTCATCCCCCTGCCTCTGCATTCCCCTGTCTTAAAATTAAAGTGACCTTGGTTTCCTCATATATCAGACTGCCTTCCTCTAGCATGGGAGACTCTCATGGTTTTGTTTCAGAATCTCTCTCCATGGCCTCAAGAGCTCTCTGAACAGATGTCAGCTGCCTCATTGATATTTGGTTCACTGGCATTTACTAAAGGTTCCTGAGAGAGAAAAGTGATGGGACTTTAGACTCTCATACCATCAATTCCAGACAAAACTGCTCAAGGTGTCCCCAACCCCCCACAAGTGCTTCAGAGAAGTGACGGAGCTCCCTTGTACAGCAGTTCCACTGTCCTGAGGACATTTCTGCACAGGACTGGGCCCAGGATGCTTGTACTCTCTGGACTCTTCTGTCTTCCTCCAGCCTCTACTGTTCAGGCCCATCACAGTCTAGACTGGTACACTCCCATCTCATCCTCTGTCTGGTGTTCCACACTCTCTCATTCTCCCATGCCGCTCACAATGACCTTCAGCACCTGCTGATCTCATCTAGTTTCAATTCTTTGCTGTGTCTTTTGTTTGATACTGGATTATTTTTAATATAAGACTTTTTTTTTATAAGAATACTTGTGATTGCAAGCATTTTACCCTATTTTTATTATTTCTAAAATTGCTGCTGAGAAAATGTGGCATTGTAGAAATGTTTGCCAAAGACAAGGGGACTGTGCTTCTACCTTGCATTTTGCCTTCCTGGGGTACTCATTCTGATCGTGGCTAAAATGACGTTCAGCCTGGAGTCTAAGTCTGACTCCATGTTGGAGAGCACTGCAAGAATCGTGTCAAGGGATCCAGGCTTTCCACACAAGCTATGTGTGAAAGCACGATAGTCTATAAATGCCTGCCAGGAATGTAGTAAGCAAGCCTGGAACACAAACTTCACACAATTGCTAAATTTATCCCAGTGTCTAAAAGTACACATGGCCTAAAAACTCCATGGTTCCAGAATGAGCTCCATACAATTTTAAAAGACATCATGTTCCAATGTTTGAGAGATATATGGGGCTGTGAGAGGGAGATTTCTCATAGTAACTGAAATTAGGCTGAAGTAAAATAAAATGAATAAAGTTCAGAAAGGTCAGAAAAATACCCACCACAAGCATCAATCTACAGGAGCTGTCAGCACCGGGAGTCCTGAAGCAAAGCCACAACAGCAGAAAGAGCCTCACAGGCCTGCGGAAGCCTCTGCTTTGGAAACTGACTTGTTTGAAAGTTAGTCTTGCTATGAATTTGTCTGTTCTTTCTTCAGACCAAGAAGGAAGCTGGGTGCAGTGGCTCAGATCAGGACATCAAGCCTGAGGCTAGCCTGGAATATCTCAAGAAAAAAAGAAAGGAATGGGACAGGATGAAGGGAGGATTAAATAAATAAATAAATAAATAAATAAATAAATAAAAATAAATGAATTATAAATAGGAATAGTTACTGCAGAATAAATTTATCAACTTGGGCCTGAGAAAATTTGAAGTGCTGAAGGCCGCTGCTGCTTCAGGCTGGACCTTTATGCAGGAAATCATAAAAGCTCAGTTGGTAAATCAGGTGAACATGTTTACTTTTCTTAATAACTAGCTACAAAGTGTCCATACATTACAATTATATATAAGCATATAACATTTTCCCAACATGTGTCACATATGTTTTCCTGTACTGTGCCTAAATAGGACAGCTAATTGCTGTGGTTCTTATCACCATGACCCTGAAGATCATTGCATGTCTTGCTCTCTCTCTCTCTCTCTCTCTCTCTCTCTCTCTCTCTCTCTCTCTCTCTCTCTCTCTCTCACTCTCTCTCTCTCTCACTTTCTTTTGTTTACATAGGTTTAGTTCCTGTCAAGAGAAATCTATAATGGATAATTAGCAACAATGGACAAATAAAATTAAAATTCCATTTCAGGGTCTCACCCTCTTCATCTGTTCCAACAATGTTTCTCTGCTGGGGCCCAGCCCTGGCAATGGCCAGGTCCAGAGAGGAGGTCAGGAGTCAGTGAGGGAGATTGAGCCAGGCCAGAGGATCTCACAGCCTGACTAATTAGCAGTCAGAGTTCTTCTTCATTTATACAGAATTCAGTAAGCAGGGATAGATTCATGTTGTTCCAAAACATAAAGCATATCATTTCTGTTTTTGAACACGTGTTTCACTTCCTCTTGCGTATTTTTTAGTCATTATTGATAAACCATGACAAAATAGTTACCCAACTTCTAGGCAGCTCTTGATGTTTCAAGCACATTATAAAGAATTTCCAATCTAGTGCGGGCAGATTGTCATATTCTGAGCAAGGAGTGTATTATTAACTCTCAATGGTCAGGCCAAAGATGTTGCAGTTTTTGTTCTATTTCTTGCATAATATAATATTTACATTTTATATCTTTATAGAATTTGTCTATATGTCTAATCCTGGCATCCTTTGTTCCTTGGTCATATGACACCACAGTGGCTCTGCAAGACCTAACTTTTCTAAGAAAGAGAGGTCATGACACTGCTGTGGGATGTTCTGTATGGCAAATGTGTTGCTAATAAAACACTGATTGGCCAGTGGCTAGGCAGGAAGTATAGGCAGGACTAACAGAGAAAAGAAAGAACAGGAAGGCAGAAGGAGTCACTGCCTGCCAGCCACCGCCAGGACAAGCAGCATGTAAAGGTGCTGGTAAGCCACAAGCCATGTAGCAAGGTATAGATTTATAGAAATGGATTAATTTAAGCTATAAGAACAGTTAGTAAGAAGCCTGCCACGGCCATACAGTTTGTAAGCAATATGTCTCTGTGTTTACTTGGTTGGGTCTGAGCGGCTGTGGGACTGGCAGGTGAGAGAGATTTGTCCTGACCGTGGGCCAGGCAGGAAAACTCTAGCTACAAATGGCACCAGAACATGGGGCAGGAATTTCCAATTAAAACCTGAGAAAGCATATAAAGAAGATTCTAAAACGGAGCTAAAACAGCTTCCTAGTTGTCTTTGTCAAGATAGCCACAGCCTGCGGGCTTGAGCTACTATGGCGGGTTCCTAGGGTGCGTGTTTGACCAGCAGTATGGCGGGAATGAGGCATCTGCAAGTGGCACATTAAGCTGCATCGTGGATTTGGCCTTCGCTAGTACAAAACAAAAAAAAGAGGTTTCTGGGCTACACGCTGCTTTGATAGAAGCATAGACCCACGAAGGCTCCCAGAGCTGATGGTAAACGTATCACTGCCATGTTGGGAAGCTGAGGTGGGTGGAGCCAGCAGCCACAGCACCCTTTCAGTCTTAGAATGCTGCAGTTTAAAGTAACAGGTTCACAATAAGACAGATTCAGATGGAACAAGACTTTAAATGCTTTAAAATGTGTGTAAAAATGTACGTAGGCTTCAAAGAGAGATAAAAAGATATATATACAGTTATATAAAGAAATAGATAGTTTTGAAAAATGAAGTCTTTAAAGAGACAGTAAAGGTAGTATAAAATATAAGCCATGTAAAGATGGATATCACACAGAGAATCTGCATTGTGTTATCTTTGGGATTCTTAACTGCAGAGAGATATTTGATTGTAAAGGAAGCTGAGTTAAACCAATATGTATATTTTAGATACCTTGACTTCAAAATTTGGTTGTAAAGATATGTTGCTTTGGAAAGGAAGCTCTGATTTTGTTTCCACAGAAAGCCAGAGGCTATGGATTTGTTCCAGATTAAGATACATCAGGTTTGACCAGCCAAGACCACCTGAAAGGTCTCCGATGACACCATGGCCCAGATGATCCAACATCCAGAACCGTTTCAAGGCAACTGGCTCAGACGATACACTCTCACGAACTACTCCATAATTCTAAAATTTTCTTTGTGTCCCCATAAGATACAGGGCCCCCCTCCAGCAGGAAGTAGTAAGAGAAGCTACGCTCAAATTCCCAAATTATATGTAATTTACTTTAAGGTTAAAACCTTCCTTTTTGGAAAAAAAAAAGGTGGGGGGAGTGTGTGGGATGTTCTGTATGGCAAATGTGTTGCTAATAAAACACTGATTGGCCAGTGGCTAGGCAGGAAGTATAGGCAGGACTAACAGAGAGAATAAAAAGAACAGGAAGGCAGAAGGAGTCACTGCCAGCCACCGCCAGGACAAGCAGCATGTAAAGATGCCGGTAAGCCACGAGCCATGTAGCAAGGTATAGATTTATAGAAATGGATTAATTTAAGCTATAAGAACAGTTAGTAAGAAGCCTGCCACGGCCATACAGTTTGTAAGCTATCTAAGTCTCTGTGTTTACTTGGTTGGGTCTGAGCGGCTGTGGGACTGGCAGGTGAGAGAGATTTGTCCTGACCGTGGGCCAGGCAGGAAAACTCTAGCTACATGACACTTCTTTCTTTTTTTTCCATTTTTCTTTATTAAGAAATTTTCTACTCACTCCACATACTATCCACAGATCCCCCTTCCTCCCTCCTCCCCCCCAGTCCTCTTTCCCAAGCCACCCGGCATTCCTACATCCCCCAAATCGAGGTCTTCCACCTGACACCTCATTCTTTTATCATCTTTTCACATCATTCTTTTCCAATCAATATAAGTCCCTGCACAGGGCAGAGTAACTTCTGCTGATCTAACTTTGTTGTTGTATATACCATGTAATTGCCTGAAGATACAGAAGGAAGAGACTTTTATTTTGTTGTAATTATCTTGTTCCTGAGTAAGAACAGGAACAGATGTTTAAATAATATCTCAAAGCCTCATAAAGAGATCTCTGGCATCTTTATGTGTCTCACAACCCCAATGCATACAGAAGTTCTTCAAGATAAGGATGTCTCCCTAAACCTGGGAGGGATGGGGTGCTCAGGACTTTCCTGGGGAAGCTTAGAAGCAACATTCCTCAAAGAAGGCATAAATGATTCATAAGAAATTTCCCATCAATCCAGTATTCCCAAGTTGTACAATTCGAAGCCCCAAGCATTCAACATGTGGAAATTAAAACCAAAAGTGACTCTGCAGTCCTCACGTGGCTCAGCTTTGCTGGATCTTTGTCAAGCAGCTGTGCTGGCTTTATAACTTTTGCTGTTCCCATCAGATATGGCTGTGCCACATTCCAGTTTGTAAAGGAGCAGAATATGTCCTGTGACTATTTTCCCATGAGTAGCAACCACGTTACCGTCTGTCAGTAATTCTAAGCTATTCATCTTCCCAAATTGCAAACTTTTTTCTATGACCATGTGATAGTTCAAGTATGAAATGTTTGAACCGTGGGCCTCCAGTGGGTGGTACTGTTTGGGAAGATTGGGGGACCTGTAGGACCTGGGCCCAGCTGGAGGAAGGGGGCTCCTGAGGATGAGCTTGAAGGTTATACTCTCTTCTGATGCCAGGAGGATCTCAGTGCCACTTGTATCCATCATCTCCTCTAGGAACTCTTCCATGACCTCCTCACCATGACCTCCTCACCATGACCTCCTCACCATGACCTCCTCACCATGAGCTTACATAAAAGCTGCCTCCATTAAGCCACTTCTGTCTGGTATTTTGTAGCAGTAACAACAAAAAAAAAAAGAGTTAACAGGATCACATAAATTCTTCAAAAAGAGTTAACAAGGATCATAAATTCTTCTTTCATATGTCACACACACACACACACATACACACACTGAAGTTTTTACAAATTAATCTGTATGTGTGATGTAGAAATAACAGTTAAGAAAAAGAGGGCCATGGTCTCAGAAGGGAACAAGCAGGGAAGCTAATGTGAGGAGATGGAGTCAGGGAAAGGAAGGTGTGGAATTATGTACTTCCATTTTAACTTCAAATAATTACAAATTTTAAAAAGAAAGTGAATAACAGAAAAGTGCTTGTGAAATTTAATTGGTTTAACAGAAATTTAACTGGTTTAAATAGAACATTTTATGCCTGGCCTTGATGCAGAGGGAAGAGCTTGGACCTGCCTCAACTTGATGTGTCAAGCTTTGCTGATGTCCATGGGAGGCCTGCTCCTTTCTGAATAGAGAAAGAGGAGGAGTGGATGGGGGTGAGGGTAGAGGGGAGGTGGAGGGGAAGGAACAGGAGGAGAGGAGGGAGGGGAAACTGCGATCAGGATGTAAAATAAACAAAAATGTTTAACTAATAAAAAATTAATTAAACAAAATAATAAATAAATAAATAGGATATTTCAACTTTAATATTAATCATTGCACATGGCAGGGAGGAGTGTGTGTATGTATGTATAGGGGCAAGAAACTGTGTAATGCCATAATGCCAGGTGTAATGGTAAACATTGCGTAGATTTGGTTATGGGTTGTCCACGTGTTTGGGACCTGTCATTCCATCTGCCTGTGAAGCTGTTACCAGATGATAATCACCCAAGTCTCTCTCATTCATCAAACCCCTGAAAGGCTTGACTAGAATTACAAAAGCTTCATGAATAGGAGAGGTTTGCTCTGCCTTTCTAGCCCCTGACTGGGACTTTAGTCTTCTCCAGCTCAGGACTCAGTATAAACTGGATTTACCCCCATAAGAATCCTGTTGCCTGGGTCCCAATTTGAACTAGACCTCGGGCATCAGTTTCTCTGAGTCTCTGATGTCCAGTGCAGATTACGAAATGCTCAGTTTTGTAGTCTGTGAGCTGGTGGCTTATAATGCATCTCTTCATCTGTGTAGCCACATAATGACACGTTGGTCAGTGATGGAATGTGCAACAGTGGTGGGTCCAAGGAGATAATAATCAGCTAGAAGGGGCTGCCATATTGTGACATCAAAGCCAGCATACAACCATCATGCAGTATCACACAGCACTCTGTATCAGTCGTATCTGTGTTAGTGTTGAGGCTGGTATGAGCAAGCCCACTAAGCTGCTGACAAGTAAGAAGAGTGTAACACGTACAATGCCTTGCAGTGTGGAACACTTGATAACTATGTTACTAGTTTACATATTAACCACTCTATACTTTTATTTTAATCATTTATCTTTTAACATGTGAAGTATATTTCCTATAACATCTCAGAGTGCCATGTTGGCAGCAGCCCCGGGCACGGCCATTGTTAACTTTACTTTCTCTAACTGCCAAGTCCAGCTATGAAGCTGTCATGTCTCGGTCTGCGTCTGATGCATGCACAAATAAAACCACTTAACAGCTGGTATTGTCAGGAACTATTCAGACCCCAGCTAACATACTGAGTATGGTATGTTGTTTTCGTGGAGTATTTTGAGTACAAGATAATAGGAACCAATCGACTAAGTCAGTCAACAACCTTTTGAGTGAAGTTGAAATTTGAGGATGGTTGCACTTGGTTCCAAGTCTTGAAGCATCAAAGCAAAGTAATTCCTGATTGCCAGCTGGAAGTAGATCGTGTAAAGTACTCAACCCTGACAGGGGTCTATAAGCAGCTTAAATCTGCACTATTTAATACTGTACCCACTGTACATATGAGATGCTTAATTTTTATGTTCATTTTTAAATTTTTAAAAATTATTTTACGTGTAGGGTGTTTGTGTGCATGAATATCTGATACCATGTGTGTCCTTGGGGCCCATGAAGGCCAGAAAAGAGCAACTTTAGAACTGGGGTTACAGATGGTTGGGAGCTTCCATGAGGATGATGGGAATCAAACCCATGTCTTCTGCAAGAACATCCAGTGTTCTTAACCACTGAGCCATCTTTCCAGCCCAGCATTTATACTAATTATAATCAACAAAACTGAAATTCACATCCTAGGCACCTCCAGACATGCCCCAATTGCTCAGTAACTATGGGCAGCTGCTGTCACACGGAAGAGCTCTGGTGATGAATTCATCCATCATGAGTAGCATCTGTGGAGGAGGGCTGCTTTCAAACACCAGAGCTTTCTGAGACTCCATGACTGACTCTAGAGAAAGAACAATAATGAACATGTCCCTAAATAATCACAGGATATTTAAAAGAGATGAAATTCCTCCAGGCATTTCTTGTAAATTTGAAGATTCATCAATGAAAGCCTGAAGGTATGGTTTAAATTGGACTGTTTTCTGATATCTTGTTAAGCTTTATGCATTTCCAATGTATTAATTTTAGCATAATTTTACTCAAAGTTAGGAATGACTTAGTGACTAAGAGCACTTCCTGCTTTTCCAGAGGACCCAAGTTCAGGTCCCAGCATCCACTTGAGGTGGCCCACAACCACCTGTAACTCCAGCTGCAGGTGATCTGTGCCCTCCTATGTCCACCAAAGGAAACTGTATACACATACATAAAAAATAAATAAAATCTAAAGAAATAATTTCATCAAAATTGAAGAAGTGTATATGGAAGTCCAACTTCCTTCCTAGATGGTCCTTACTAATTATAAGCCTTCATTTCAGTGACAGATGCATGAACGTTTCTTCCTTGTCATCTCTTCCTCCAGCAGTGCAAATGGTAGATGGTATTTGCTGCAATTTTAATGAACCTGAAGTGGAATATACTACCCAGACAGATAAACAGCAAAAGCAGACTTTCATAATTGCTTAAGAGTTCTGGAAGTGAGTTTTCAGGAGGGTTTCTTATGCATACTGTAGAGGAGTCTAACTGAAAGTACAGAGTGCATGCTCAAATCATATATAAACTACTAAAACACTCATTTTTTTTTTTTACCTACAGTGATATTTTAAAACAAATGTTGATTTCTGTGTTCAGAAGGATTAAATGATAACAGGAAAGAAAGTGCTTTCAAATTGAAAGCTACTTCATTAGTGGGCACATTAATTTAAACAGCATACCATTAATAAAACAGGAATCCATTTACCCCTTGCTTTTGAGTAAGAATACTCAGAGCAACTGTCTCTAGTTCCTTACATTTCTGACACAGAATGCAGCACGCTCGGTGAGATTTTCTTGCCCGTTTCATTCTCAGCAGCCATTCTTCCTAATGTGGCTTAGCAGAATTCTTTCTCGTCAATTTAGGAAAACAGCTTTTGCACTTATCTATTATGCAAAACACAGTTGTAATTCTTAAAAGCTGTTCATTATAGATTTATTACCACTGGCTTCTGTTTGTCTAGACAGCTATTTAAATACCCACTCCTTCTACTCTAGTTTTCAGGAACTCCCTGTATTTATTTGTTGGCACAGAGATCTTAGCTCTTGCTTCCCTTCCAGGTGTGGCTTTGAATGCCCAGTCTCAGGCACACATAAGATCCACAGCATCCATGTAACAGTCGGACCTTTTGGAGCATCACTAATTGCAGTAAAATGACTCTACATTGTACTGGATGAATCATGAAGATAGAAGACCAACTAAAAATTGTTTGTATGTCCTTAGAGCCAGAGGGTGGTCACACCTTCGATTAAAGCTGTTGAAGAGCCCATATCTAGGGCCAACTATGGGGTATAACCAGGCTCTTCTCCTCCCATGACAGAGCATCTGCTCACACAATATAATGTGCTCTCTGCATCCAGAGCATGCACAAAGCGAAGGTGGACTAGGTCATAAAGACCGAATTAGACAATGAGTGTTCTAGTTGCAATACTAGAGGAAAAATAGGCTAGGAAATTGAAAACAGCAAAATGATGGGACCTGCTCAACCATCTAAGTATTATTCATTAGTGCCACAAAAAGAGGTAGGCGGCCTACCTACAGCTGCAATTAGGTTCCACACAATTTGGCAAGAATAATATTAGGCAATAGACGGATGTTGCTGTTTGGTTAGTAAACACAATAAAACCCCTGCATCGTTCCTAAATAATGATGAAACTTAAACCTCTCCCCTTGATTTATTCCTGTTCTTTATGTCTGGCATTTTGTTTTTTTAAAGGAAACAAAACAATAATGTAAAATTAGGGCTCATGCTTGCCCCTGAATGCCTGGATGTAGCCTTACCCAGCAG
This sequence comes from Peromyscus attwateri, assembly GCA_902168425.1. Classification (NCBI taxonomy): domain Eukaryota; kingdom Metazoa; phylum Chordata; class Mammalia; order Rodentia; family Cricetidae; genus Peromyscus; species Peromyscus attwateri. The sequence goes on along the minus strand of CABHPP010128522.1, from coordinate 31,393 downwards.
CTTTTCACCTCTGATTCTCTTCCATTTTGTTCATTTCATCTAAATGTCAACAGAGTCTGGGGACTTCCTTACATAATAAATGGAAGGAAGATTTAATATCTGTTCCTTTCCTAAGCTCAGATTATTAACTAGATAAACCTGTGACCTCCCGGCGCTACAGAAACTGCCACTCTTGCTTACCCAGAACCCGGCTACAAAAAAAAAAAAAAAAAAAAAAAAAAAAAAAGTTTTCAGAAGCCATCTAGGAAAATGTTCCTTTTAGGCTCTAAAACTCGTTAGGTTGACTGCTTTTACATCAGGATACTTGACAGAATTTGAATTGCAGAAAACTACAGGAAATATTTTTTAGAAAGAATAAAACATGGTAGCTATTGAAGTAGAACGCCAGGCAACGCTGGCTTCGGAGGAGAGGGCTTCGGCGCTGTTCTCATGACACAAGTTGCCCAAGCTAGACCTACAGGCCTGGGAAGGGGAAAGAAGCCTGTGAGGTACCTTAGAGCCAGAGCAGCCTCTGCGGACCTCTGCAGGGAGCTCAGGCTTCACCCGCAGCTGAGAAGTGATCTTAAAATCTGCCTCCAGCCTTGTAGGGCGAGGGTGTAAGTAGGAGGAACACTTGAGCAGGTAGGAAGGCTTGAAATCTTAATGGTTTAACCTCCTTTCAATGTGCATCACAGCAGCCTATGGTATCACCTATGGGTACAGGTTATTTTCCTGGGATTTTGCTCTCTCCCTATTAAGACATCTTTAAGAGCAGTTTGGTGCTCATTGGCATCCCCAAAGACAGCATTATCAGAAGAGTATGCGAGATGCTCACGCTTACAAACGTGTTACAGAGCAACCTCCTTTATGTCAATCATACCTGTGAAAGATTTTCATTATTTTCTTTATGAAGAAAGGTCCATGGAGTTTCTTTGGATCTCCAAAGCCCAGGTAAAAAGCATCTCTCTTGCTTTGCTTATTGGGAAACAGCAGGATGTGTCACATACATGATCTGCCAGGCAAGCTCTTCTGTAAGTCTTGCAGCAAGGAGACTCAGCAGCTAGAGAGTCAGTCATCACCTTAAAAAAGAAAAGCCTATATTTAATTTTCATTCCCCTAACGCTAGGGAGGTTGAACACTGTTTTCAAGCATTTATTTGTCATTAGTATTTCTTCTTTTGAAAAATGTCTGCTCACTTCATCAACCTACTTGGGATTGAAAGCTTTTTTGGTGGTTAATCATTGCAGTTCTATATAGATTCCAGATTTCAACCTGATGCTTTGTGGGTAGTTGCAATGACTTTCCTCCTACTTCCTGGGCTATTTCTTCACTCTGGTCACAGTTTACTTGTTTCCTTCTACGTGTGGATACCATGTCTTCCCAGGTTGTGGATGGTGCTGTCAGTTTCCCAGTGTATCATTTTTGACACCCTTGAATGTCTATCTCACTTCAGAGGGACTCAGACCAAGAAAAGAAAGGACAACAAATGCTGATGGAGAAGTGGGCAGGGAGGATCTTTGTTCACTAGTGATGACCATGTTAACTGTGTGGACACTATGGAAAACCAGTTTGGAGGCCTCTGGGGATGCTATAAACAAAACTACCATATGATTCCAGCCCTGCTGTTCCAGATGCGGCTCAAAGAATGTGAGTGGATGGTAGAGGTATTCATTCACATGTGTATATCCATGGCTTCTGACAATAGCTAGGAAACAGCGGCAGTCTGATATTAGTGGATAAAGGAAATGTGGTGTATACAAAATTAAACTTTATTCATCTCCAAAGAAAAATGAAATCACTGCAATTACAGTGATAGGTGAGCAACTTAGCATCATTATGTTAAGTAAATTGAGCTGGATTCAGAAAGACAATAGTGCATTTTTTGCTTATGTGAGGAGCCTTATTAAGTAAGTGTTTGTGTGTGTATGTGTGTTGTGTATGTTTCAGGAAACATGTTCTCAGGACCACTGGAGGGAAAGAAAATTCTTATCTAAGTTGGGGGGTGAAATGGGTTGAGAAATATCCCCCATGGGCTCAAACATTTGATCCCTTGGCCTTCAGTTGATAGCTCTGTTTGGAGAGGTTATAGAACCCATAGGAGGTGGAGGCTGGCAGAGGAAGTTCGTTGTTGGGATGGGAGGGAGGAAGTGCATCTTTAGGGGTGAGCTGTGAGGGTTTGTAGCCTCACTCACTTCCTGTTCTATGTTTCAGCCACCTGGTTCTGCTGCCCACCATTGTTGGCTCTGTTCTTCTGAAACTGTAAGATTAAAAAAAAATAGCCTTCTTTGGTCATGGTGTTTTATCACAGCACCAGAATGTAAGCCATTCAGGGGAAAAGATGGATGAAGCTGTTTGTGTAAAATGAAAGCAGACAGGAGCTACATGGGGGTGGGGCAGTAAGAGGAGACCACAGTATAGAGAGGGCCATAGAGGAGACATTTGAGTAAGAACAGAATATGAAGAAACAATGAAGCCCCCTGCTCTTTTTGCTAACTTAAGAAAGTTAGTTTAAAGAAATGAAAATAGAAGGGCATTTTGTAACCTCATATGTCATGTGACTGACATTTTAAATGTATTTCCATAGATTTTTTTGTAGTTTGTATTGTTTGTGACTCAGGACAAAATCTCTGTCTGATGCCTCAAAGGCAAAAAAGAATAATAATAATAATAATAATAATAATAATAATAATAATAATGATAAAACTTGGCTCAAAATTTACATGCCCATATAGAAATGTACTGCTCTTAGAATATCCCATTAGCTGTGGATTTGAATAATATTTCTTTGGCCTCTAGCCATATAAATGTAGTCAATATCATTTGCCTTTTAAAATTCTTAACAAGGAGCTCATTCATCTAATTTATACGGAAGCGTTCGACAACAGCCCCAGTGTATAATCACCCACCATCAGTTCAGCAAAGAGCCACTATGTATTCATCAGACACTGTTATTAATCATGACCAGCTTATAATGGCTATGCTTACATCTCCCTAACAGCTTCACTCTGTCAAAGAAGTCATTGTGGCCTGAGCTAAGAATTTCATTAAGTGCCTATTTTTCAGAGGCAACCTTTGTGAAGAACATGGAAATGCATGCACGCAAGCAGTATATAATTGCCCGATTATTTCACCGCCATAATTCTATTGAGAGCTGGCTTTAGCTATCCATCTTTACAATCAGAAACACTGGAAAATTCTTCAAATTTACTTCATTTTAAAGTGCATCAAAATATCATAAAATAGAAAAAGCTTTAGAGGAACACTAATTTGGCCCTGATGTGGGTCTTGGTCTTCATCCCTTTAGATGTATCCAAGCAGCAAAATTGAAAGGATGATATAGGTACCAAGCAGTGCATCTCAGTCCAGCACATCAGTAGATTTAATATAAATATGATTTTGAACTTTAGGAAAATGGCTTATTCAAGCCATAAATTTGGGGTTGGAGTCAATTAGTAATGTTCTCTTTCAAATGTATATGCATACATTTCCCCCAAGGTGAATTTGTCTACATCTACCCAGTGTCTTAATATGAATATGAACAGCCTTGAAATGGACACAAAATCAGTTTATTTTCATGGCAAGGATACGAGTATGGTAGATAGATGATAGATGATTGATAGATGATAGGCAGATAGATGATAGACAGATAGATGATATAGACAGATAGATGATACAAGATTGATATAGAGAAGATGGTAGAAATAGATACATGGTAGATAGATAGATAGATAGATAGATAGATAGATAGATAGATAGATGATAGATAGATAGATGGTAGATATAGATGATAAATAGATGATAGATAGATAGATAGATAGATAGATAGATAGATAGATGATAGATAAATTGATAGATTGCTAGATGATAAGAGATAGATATATAAATATATGATAGATTGCTAGATGATAGATAGATAGATAGATAGATAGATAGATGATAGATAGATACATAGATAGATACATAGATAGACAGACAGACAGATAGATAGAGATTGATATAGAGAAGATGGTGGAAATAGATACATGGTAGACAGATGATAAATGTAGATGCATGATAGTTGATAGATGACAAATAAGTTAATGATATATGGATGGCAAATTGGTGATAGGTGGCAGACAGATAGATATGTAATGATTAAAATGGATTATAGACATAAATACATTGATGATATATAGATAAGAGATTACAAAATAAATGAACTGACAAATGCCAGATAGATGATGACAGATAACTGATAGGCTATAGTAACAGACATAGATACAAATGGCACACATAATTTCTATAGACATATAAATTTACTAAATAAATCCAATTTTTTAGATGTTTGAAGAAGGAATTGATGAATGTAGTCTAGAATAGTTAGGAAAGCACTAAGAGATGAGAAGCAAATAGAGTGTTGAACATTTCTGAGTGGATAGAGAGAAAAGGCTAAAATGGTGCCAAGATTTAGTCCCAGAAGGCTGGTATGTATCAGTGCTGCAAGGAACAAGAGTGTGATCAGCAGCATCAACCTCAGGCGGCTGCACCATAGAGGGAAGATGTGAGAGATGATGGCAGGCCAAACCATCATCTGTTCACAGTCTGCACAAAGAGACACATTAAAATTTACAATACAATGAGAAGCCTTGCTAAGGAAATGTTCAGATTTTCCACAGCTTGCTTGGCCCTCTGTCCTCTTTCCAATGACTTCCGTATCTCTACTTGACTGTTTTTCAATTCTAGTTGTACTTTTTTTCATAGATTGATCCTTTGGGTTCCCTCTTTCAAATTCATAGTTTCTTCCTAAGGTATTCTAACTACTCTGAGTCTTTGAGGCTACCCTGCATTCTCTGGGACACAATACTTAGACCTCACTTCTGCCATTTCTAATTAACTGCTGAGGCTTTGCCTCCCTCTGATAAGAAGGCGTGTATGTATCAGCTCTGTTACCAGGCAGAAAAGAAAGGTGTTGCTTCACACCCAAACAATCTATCAGCCCAGTGCTTGCCATTTCCCCTTCCTTTCCTGTTGTGCTATTCGAGTAGTGTTTTCCTATAGGACTCAGCAACTCCACTGCTTGTGTAAGCTGACCCAGCTCTGGTGCCACATGCACACTCATGCTCAGCCTCAACTGCATATGTGACAACAAAAACGGATCACTTCATAACATTATCCCAAACAAGTTTCTTATTATTAGGGAAACACTCCTAAAAACACAATAAAATGACATTTTAATTTAAAGTAATTGAATTAGTGTAGTAGCGGGCTGATCTGAAGAATTGGTAGCCCAGGATAGATACAGCTCTAACCCTAGCCCTAATCCTAACTGGAGTCTAACACACCTTAATCTTAGATAAAACAATGAACACCACTCTAGATTTTTAACAAACCTGTGTAAAAAAAAGTTGGCTTTTATTTTTGTTTGTTTTTAACTTTAGGGGAACACTTTTATGTTATGGCATTAGAGTGTTTAACATTGGAGTCCTGGTTTCAAAAAATAAAAGAGGATCAGATTTAGTGACTACTACTGATCATTTCAAGATGGTTTAATTGTGGCTATAAATAAGGTCAATACATAACATGCTCCCCAAATTCTAATCTCTCTGATTTCTGTGCTGTTTAACATAAAGAAAAATCTCTGAGGTTTAACATTCATTCAAACACCTGTATGCCATCTCCACTCCTTCTTCAACTGTAAAGTCTTTCCTGAGACTCATGCAATCTCTTAACTGCAATCCCTGTAAAATTAAAATAATAATAATAAACAGATCACATACTTCCAACATATAATGTCACAGGATATATATTACTATTCTGAAATGTAAGGAAGGGAGCATAATGAAGAAATACTGAACCAAAACATGACCAAAAACCAGCTGGGCAAACTCCAAATGCTGCATCTCCATGTCAGATGTGAAAACACTCTTCAGATAGCCAACTCTTTTCATCTTTGTTTACTGCAACCCACTTCTTTCTCTTAGGCTGGTCCTACTCGCTCTTATCAGCTTTCCTCAGCATGTATCCCAAGACTCTGGCATCTCTAATATCTTGCATTCTTCAAAGAAATTCAGGGTTAACCTTCACAGCTTTACACAATGGCCTCCCTGAATCTCCATTCATGGACACCCCTTACATATTCTTGGCCTCAGCAGCTTTCCTTAGTCACACAGGAATAGTCCATATCCCCTTTCTTCTATCCTTGACTCTAAAGCCAGAACCTTGAGGCTGAACCTGCTAAGTTCTGCTGCTTGCTGGAGCTGGAAGATGGCCTTCTCATTCAATTACAGTTTCACCAACTTAGTGTTTTCCATTGTGTCCTACACTGCCTAAGCTTGGCTGTCCTGGAACTGAATCTATAGCCCAAGATGGCTTCAAACTCAGAGATCCACCAACTCTGCCTTCTGAATGCTGGAACTAAAGGGATTAAAAACCACTACACCTGACTCTAAGCTTTTCTTTAACTCCTATTCACAGGTAGGAAACTTAGCTGGGTTGGATGTTGCCCTGAGGTTACCACTCCCTTTATTCTATTTTTAAATCTGTTTATCTCTTTGAACACAAGACTTAGCTCCATTCTACTTCCTGGTGCTCCTTTTCTTCTCAAATTGTACATTTTGTATTTTTCCTTGTTCAGCTTGAGCCTTTTCATTATTATAAATCTTCATTAGACCTAACATTAACCACCACAGGACAGACTCAATACTAGGCTGTTTTGAAATTTCCTCTGCCAATATAATTAATCCAAAACTCTTCACTTTACCCTCTAGCAGACTTTTCTGACAAGGGCAAAGAAGAAGCCACATTCTTCACCAAAATATCACAAGAACGATCTCTAGGCCATATATTAATATTCTTCTCCTTTGAAACTTCTTGAACCAGGCTCCAATAGTTCATCAAATCATACTCATCACCACTGTCTTCCATGATCCTACTAGGATGGACTTTTAAGCTGCACTCAATGCATTCAGTTGTTTTTATAATCCATAGTCCCAAGGTCCATATTCCTTCAAACAAGAGCATGGTCAGGCCCATCACACCAATATCCCAGTCCTTGGTACCAACTTCTGTCTTAGTTAGAGTTTCTATTGCTGTGAAGAGACACTATGACCATGATAACTCTTATAAAGAAAATAATTTAATTGGATACCTTATAGTTCAGAGCTTTAGTCCATTACCACCATGGTGGGACACAATGACATGCAGGCAGTCATGGTGCTGGAGATGGAGCTGAGAGTTTTACAACTTGGTATTCAGGCAACAGGAAGTAAACTGAGTCACTGGTGTGGCTTGAGCATATATGAGACCTACAAATCCACTTCCACAGTGACGTACTTCCTCGAACAAGGCCATACCTACTTCAACAAAGCCACACCTCATAATAGTGCCTCTCCCTATGAGCTTATGGGAGCCAATTACATTCAAATTACCATAATAATTTCTCAGAAATTGTAATCAAAATTGACACTCCCAGAAATATAATGTATTAATAATTTTCATAAGTACAGATGTTTAAAAAGTTTTGTATTTAAAGGGAAATAAAAAGGTTTTGTTTTGCTGTCAATAAATCTAAATAAATGATATCATTATTGAAAAACATTTTCTGTGGAACTTAAAAGTAATAGAAATTTTTGGCAGTTCCTCAAAATTATCAGTCTTGGAAGAAACAGAGAGATAGCTTATTACAAGTTTGCTTCAGTCAAGTGGTAAAAAGGCAAGTCTGGCACATATCACTGATATCCTCAAAATCAAAGCAAAATCCAGGCTGACTATCCATTATTTTTATTTGGATCAAATATATATACATACATATACATATACATACACACACACACACACACACACACACACACACACACATATAAAACATATATATAAAATACCTCTGGTTCTTCTCAGGGGAAAAGGTTTGAATGTGGAAAAAGAAAACACTAAACTCAGAATGTGATACTGTTAGGAATTTTCTCTAAGACTAGAGAATGTATATTATGAAAAAGACAACTCTTTTTCTGACACCAACCACAGGTTTTCACCATGACCTGGCTCCAGTTACACACATGGAAACAGGTGGTGTCTCTCAGGTTCCACATATTATTACCTTAGGAAAATCCATGTTTAATTCATTAATCATGTTTAATGTATTAGCATGCAGTGGGCATATATTCTACTCTGCAGCATGAGCTGCTGTGAGGGGGTATTGTTAGGAAAAGCAGTAAATCAGCCACAGGTAGTTTCAACCACAAAGAAGTCTGCAAACTTCACAGCCAGATGGACATGGTGAATAAATCATATATTGTCATCAAAGGAATGCAGTTACACCAAGCAAATCCCTGGGTGAGAGTATCTGGTTGGTGAGTGTGCGTGTGTGCGTGCGTGTGTGTGTGTATGGCAGGAAGTGTCTTCTAACAGAGCAATTGTAATTGTGTGCACCCTTCCCAGATACTGATGAAACAAGACTAGAGACATTAAACTTAGACTGGGGGAATATTTATCTTTTGTAAAAAAATTTTCAGTTTAGGACATCATAAACACCTACACATATAAAAAGTTGTAGATGTAACCAACCGCCTTATTAAATAAGAAACACAGAGCCAATGTAAAGGTGAAAGCCCAAGAGGTCAGAGCTAGAAGCCTTACCAGCTTTCCACCAGCTAGCTTCTCCCGCCAAGAGAGCTCTCCGAAAAGGGAGTTTCTTCCTGTGCGGTTGTCTTATAAAGAGTTCTGGTTCTTCCTTCTCATTGGTTGCAAACCCAACTACGTGGCTGCCTCGTCACTGCCTCTCTGTACAGACCTCCAGGTCTTCTATGGTTGGTATTGAGATTAAGGGCGTGTGTCTCCAATGCTGGCTGTATCCTTGAACACACAGAGATCTACCTAGCTCTGCTTACCAAGTGCTGGGATTAAAGGCGTGTACCACCACCGCCCTGGCTTTCGCTATGGCTTGCTAATAGCTCTGACCCCTAGGCAACTTTATTTATTAACATACAAATAAAATCACATTTCAGCACAAATAAAATACCACTATAAAAAGTGGTGAACGAATGTAGCTCTTCTGTGAATTCATTCTTATTTCAGTAATTTACACGTTGCAGAAAGTATAGGGCTTCCTAAATTTACTCAGATCATGTGACATTTGTGGATCCACAGTCATATGTATCTGACAATATTTTGTACCCTCCTTCATTTTTCGCTTATGAGCAATTTCTCATATTACATCCCCACCAATCTTAGCATCTCAGTCACAATATTCTTCAGAAACAAACCGGTAATCTTTGGCAGCCTTGGCAGTTGTTTTTATAATTTTCTTTCTGTCTCCCCATGACAGATGAACACATTGGTAAACCATCTTTCACTTCCTTTGAGCTGCCTCTGATGGGCCTTTTCCATGATTCAATCCCTACAGCACCTCACTTCATCGCCCACCTGCACTTTCACAAGTTAGTTGCTAGCTTTTAGTCTCCATGTTTAGTCATCCCTGCTGTTTACCAGCAGGAAATGTCTGTCTTTTTATTTGTATCTATTCTTGTGTATGTGTGTGTGTGTGTGTGTGTGTGTGTGTGTGTGTGTGTGTGTGCACAGATGCCAGAAGCTAGAGATGAGGTTGCAGGTAGTTGTGAGCCACCCAATTACTGTTGGGAACTGAACTCAAGTCCTCTGCAAAAACAGCAAATCCTCTTACCTGCTAACCTGTCTCTCAAGAGCCATCACGTCTAGATGGGTTCAGACATCATGTTTAGGTGTTACAGCATCTAAAATGGCATAGATTATAAATCATGCCTGTAATTATGAAGCAGCAGGTACATGAAAAACAATTAAACTGCAATACAGTATATTCCAACTACCAGTACAGGGAAACTGCCAATTAAACTACAATAAAAAATTCCATTGCTGTAGAACATTTGTTTTTATTTAATCATATGTTTAAATTTATATGGACATATATGTTTACCATAATTCACTCCTTTGAATAAAATTATGGTCAAAACTTGTTTCAAAATTCTTTAGTCACCCTCAGGTTTACAACACAACTATTTCCCTTCCCAGTTTACAACTTTTAATGTTCCTTTTTCCATTAAGTATTGTCCGTTTATTAACAACACAATTGGATGTACCACTTTCAAGTCTTAAAAGGTCAATTGCTAGAGATGAATTTCAGAACATTAAAGAATTGGAAAAGATATGTAGTTTTGTAAGATTCTCTTCACGTGGGGGTGCAGATTCTTGAGAGAGAGAGAGAGAGAGAGAGAGAGAGAGAGAGAGAGAGAGAGAGAGAAGAAAGGAAAAAAGCTGATCTAGTCCCAGAGTGAACCTGAGATTAGCTATAGTGACACAGCTTTTTGCCAGAAGCAGTAGAGTGGATGTTAGCACCACCAACCACTACTGAGATTCTGTTCTCACTGGACTATGACTCTACAGTATTTGTCAATAGAGAGGAAATACAAAGAGAATCTAGTGGCTTTCCAATGACATTCAGTGACCAATACACAAATAAACTGCTATAACATCCCATGTAGAAGTTAGAGATTTGCTGTTTTATGCAATAAATGCCTTAAGAAAGAACTCTCACAAATGGATGCAGTTGACCATTGTTCCTTCTGACTCCAAAGGTTTTAATGATCAAATTAACTGTAAGTAATAAATGTTCATATATTTTTCCAATTTATTACTTATAGATAACAGTTTGAGATTTATTTTTGTCATTCTGCACACAATAATGCAATAACTTAATATTCTCATTTTATTTTTAGCATCTAGATATATTTACTGTCTGGATCATAGAAACTATTTTCTCTCTGAAATCTCAACCAAATCCTATTCTCAGCACACTTACAAAGAAACATAGCTGAGGTATATTAATGATTTAAGTTGTTATGCTATGGTACAAGTTGAGATTGCACTGGTTTCTTCATTTTTTTCATTTGAAACCAATCAAGCATTCCCTATATTATTTATACTTTTAAAAAAATAGAAGAGAGGAAAGCAGCCCCACTGTATCTAACTGGATTAAATGATGTGTTATTTGGCAGATGTCAGCAGGTTAAATTTGAAGGATGGTAGGTTAGCTTTCTTCACTGCGGTGTTTGCCCATTTATAACTGATGGGCATGACACTTTAGATGAGCCTGGCATCTCTTACACTAAAGACAGGCTTTCACCAGAGTGGCCAGCAAATGAAGCCATGTCAAAGTTTGATGTAATCTTCAGTTTTACACTATTACTCTAGGTCTGGTACCTGTGCCTTGTCTTGAAGTGTCTTTCATCTTTATTTATTAACATGAAATAATAAATAATAATTAATTCTGCCCCTTGTCAGTAGCTCTGGAACTCTTACCCCTTTATTTAGTGTTAAGTAAATATATCTTGAATGATGCCAGAGGCAGTGAGGTCATGCTCTTCCAGGCTGAACTTCTATTTGATGAACTGTGTGTTCCTTGAAGGAAGGAAGGATATATTTTATTTCTGATCCCTATGCTTCATACACAGCAAGTGAGTACTGAATACATTTTTCAGGATAAATTAATGCCTCAAAATAAATAACACAAGAAAACAATAATCTATTTGACCCTTGTCCTCCAGTGTAAATGTAAAGTGTTGCTTCTAGAGGCTCTACTACACTTTGACCTTCAGATGACCATTTCCTCCTTCAGGCACGCAGCAAGAGCCAGGGGTACTCTTAACATGTACATCTTGGCCTTTCGTGACATGCATGCTTTGATCTGTTGGAACCTGTGTGAGGTTAACACAGTAAGGCACACTCAGCTATATGCTCTATGAATGTGATCATCACAGGCTTTGGACTCTTCTAAATATGAATTGCCACTTGAGTGAAAAGGTGAAGCAGTCAGCACTGCCCAGGAGGTGGCCTTAAATTACAACAGGAAAGCATTGCTGGGGACATGTTATCCTCTGCTCTTGCCAGACTAGGCAGAGAAACCAGCTTTCTGAGTCTGTGTCTATTGTCATGGGAACACATGGGATCTGCTAGAGTCACTCATTCATGAACTGATCAGTCAAATATGCTGATTGGAAACTATCCATAGTACACCCTTAGTACATGTTTGTCTTCCAAATTCATAATGCCTTTTCCCAAAATGCACTTTTTATTTACTAATAACTTATAAAGTACATCCAGAAACCCTTGGGAAGTATTCCTGGCCTGATTTCATATTTTCCCAAGCTTGTCAGGACTATAGAGATTGGTCTTTTCATTGGAGCCCATCAGAAAACAGTGGATTCAAAGCACAGGCCATCTCTCCTCCACAGGCAGTGAATAATCGGGTTACCTTTGCCACTGACTTCTCAGTGCAGCACATCTCTGAGTAAAGCAAACAGTCCAGACTAGGTCTTTAGTAATAACGTCTTAGAACATTCCTTGTGAAATATCCACCATGTGTGAGGAGCTGAGTGCAAGGACTGAGGGACGAAAGATCATGATTTACTCAGGGGAAATTGTCAGAATAATAAAATTATTTCTCCACATAATAAACCCAAATGTAAAATGAAAACAAACAAACAAACAAACAAAAAACCCATGGTTTCCTTAAACTGCTTGTCATCTCTCCTAGTTTGCTGTCTATTGCTGTGCTAGAGACCATGACCAAAAGCAATTTGGGGAGGAAAGGGTTTCTTTCAGCTCATAGATCTTTTTGCAGGAAAGTCAAGGAAGAGCTCAAGGCAGGAACTTAGAGGCAGAGACTGAAGCAGAGGCTATGAAGGGGTGTTGCTTACTGGCTTGCTCCAAGTGGCTTGCTCAGCCTTCTTTATTATACATCCCAGGACCATATGGGCAGCACTGTCCATATGAATCCTCCTATATTAATCATCAATCAAGGAAGTGCCCTACAGATGTGTCCATAGGGCAATTTGACAGAGACAATCTCTCTTCCAAGATATATCTAGGTTTGTGTTAAACTGACCAAAACTAACCAGTACATCACCCTTTTCACCTATGATGTCATTTTGAGAAGGTTCACCCAACATCTCAGCATTACAATGTTTGAATCATTATCTAAGTTTCTACCACCAATTAAATTAGACAAAATAAAATGAAGGTGTACACACACACACACACACACACACACACACACACACACACACACCTTCTTTAAAAAATAGCTAACTTGTTAAGGGGATGAAAGAATTCCTGTTATTTTAATTAGCATGTCTTCTCCAGATAGCGATGTGATGCAATAGATTACAAAGCATGGATGGTAATGAGACAACATTTAATGAAACCAGTGAGGCCTTCCCCTTTGGCTTCTATTTATTGGGTTAATCACTGTCCCAGAAAGCAGCATGCATCTCAGGCATCATTGCAACCACTCTGCCCCAGAGGTTGGTAACGCTAATGAGTATGGATGACATGGATGTATGACACACAAAGAAGCTAGTAATATAAGCTCTAAATCTAGAAAGAAGAAATCAATGCGATTAGCAAAGATAAAATTAACTTGTCAATGTCTGTGCTGTCTTAACTGCCCTCCTGCTAGTCTCTGAAAAAGCTCTAGGATTTTCCACACCTTTAATTCTCTGTTACTGTTAAGCAGGAAATGGTGGAGGTATTTGCAATCATATGAATGGACTGTGGAGGATCTGGAAATGCTACTGGTCTCCAAGAATCCATAAGACATGTGCTCAGAATGAATGGTGATACTGCCAACCTACATTTGACTGCTGTGGTCCCAGCCTACAAAGACACTACACTACCACTCTCAATGGAAAATCTCTCTGAAAACAGATCTGCAATTCATTTTTTAAAAGGATAAAAGACTGATAGAGATTCAAATGATTGTTTTAAAACAACTTATAGATATACTTTTCCTCAAATTAAAAAGGAATTAATAAACTTACAGCCATAATGAGGGAAGCCCAGGCACTGCTTAACATATAATCTATTCATTCATTCTTCCTTCCTGATTCCTCTGTCCCTCCTCTATCCCTCCCTTTCATTCTCTCTTCCTTCCTCTGCTGCCTCTCCCTCTCTCTCCTTCTCTTCCTCTTTCTTTCCATCTTTCCATGGTTCCTTCCTATTTCCTTTCCTTCCTCTCTTACTTCTCTCATTCCTGTACTCCATTCTTCTTCCCCCTCGCCCCCTCCTCTCTCTAGTCTTCTGTTTCATCATTCTCTCCTCTCATTTCCCCTTTTCACAGGCCCTCAGGAGTATAGTCACCTGAGGTTTTCTGGGTTTCTCCAGCACATCTAAAACAAAGTATTCTGAAATGAAGAGTACTGACCTCTAAAAGTTGAACTTCAGTTTTATTATGTTTTTGTCAAAATAGCTGAGTTCCAACATCCGGAAAATAAAAGCAGTTTGCTGGATCCTGAAGACTCACAAACTATTTTTATTACGATATTTCTGGAAGGACATGCTGCATGCATATTCATGGCTTTGAAAAGCTTCCTATTTCTATAGATTCCTCCTCATTTGCAGGTGTGATTGTGGATTCATGAATACAGCTAATCACTCCTAATGTGTCCCACACTCCAGCCACTGCATGGATAGTTTACTTGATTTTGTGATAAAACAGAGTCCTGAACGAAGCTCCCTGCCTTATGCTCTACAGTAGCCTTCAGAAATAGTGGGGGCTGCACAGAAAGTCTAGGTGGTTTGACATTCACACTTGAGGACTGTGGAGAACCCGCATGTCTCTTCTCACTGCTTTAATCTACCCTGTTTCCTGAATGCCACATGTAAGTGGCAAGATTTTAAATTACACTCTCGTATCTCCTCTACATACTTTTTACAAAAGATGTAGTCATATGCTCACAGTCTAAAATTGGTATTACTGGTAATAATAAAAAGAACGTTTGATCTTCATGAGGTAAAACAAGATTCTGACCCTGTTTCTATGAATTGTAATGAAAGCCATTGTACAAAATGCCCATCTCTTTTATATTTCAGGAATGCGTTTCTTAGTTTTTTCAAGAAGAACTAGAAATGTACCATTCTTGTCATTTGTTGGTAGAATGTATCTCAACTAAGGGATGGTACATGGATCAGAGCTCCCCATTATTTATGTCTCACAATAGGTCTTAAAATGTTCAGCATCCTAGAAATGAAATGTGTCCCTGAAGTGTAGAAATTGGTCCATCAATGTAAAAGGAAAATGAAAGAGTTTCTGTGATTTTGTGACTTTCTCTCTACATTCAAGAATTTAGCACCCTGACTCTGTATGTGCAGGAGATCATGTTAACTGGCTCCTGCCAGAAGAGTCCAAAGCCATAGCCTCTTACCTTATTAAACACAGCTCTAGGCAAAGCTATTAGCTGGCACCCAGTGGCTCCACTTATTCCTTCCTCAGCTGGGGCTTCTCAACTTGCCTTTTTTTATTGGTAACTAAACTTGGCTTCCAACCCTGTCTTTTTTGTGACAAGTATCTTGAGCATGTCACAGTTATCCATGTTTTTCCCCAACATTGTCATTTCAATCCCAACATTGACTGCCTTCCTCTCTGTCCTTTGTGATTTAAAATACTTCTGGGCCAGACAATGGACCCTTGTTGCCAGATCCTGACCATACCCACAGGGAAGATGTATGAATCTGTAGAACTTTGGGGCCTGTATAAAATCATATATATCTACCCTACTTAGGGTGCTGATTCTCTTATTTTCTTCCTAATTGTTGCTGTATTCATACAGATGAACAAACCAGAACCCAGAGTTAATAATTGCATCTATGCCACACAGCACATAAATAAGGAGTCAACACTAGGCACCAGACAGAGCAGCTGATGTCACTTTCCACTCAGTAAATGCTGGTTGGGTTGAATTTGGTTGCACTTGTCAGTGTGGCACCACTCACTGAGAAAGAGAGTGCTCAGCAAGGCAGCACAGCCAACCAAGGATCGAGAGCAGGAAGGCCCCCAACATGGCAGTGTCACATCTCAGACCACTCTTCTAGTTCTGGGGTGTTGGGAGTACTGAGGTGGACCCCTCATCTCTAGGAATTTATTTTGTGTTTTACTTTTTCACATTTACGTGTGTGTGTGTGTGTGTGTGTGTGTGTGTGTGTGTGTGTAGGTTGGAGGAATATATGAACTGATTCTCCACTTCCAATATCTGGGCCCTAGAAATGGAACTTAGAACATCAGGTTTGGTAGCAAGAGCCTTTGCCCACTGATCCATCCTTGCAGGATCAGTTTAGTAATTCATAAACTGGAAGATCATTTTAAAATATATAAGTACAAAATAATAAGGGAGAATTTAAATTTCTTATATAGGGAATGGATGAGACAGAGGCAGCACTCGGTGCAAGGGCTGTGTTATTGTTTATTCCACAGCTTTGCAGAGACTTTCTTTCCCTTTTCCCCTCAGATCTAGGGGAATGACACTGTGGTTTGGACAATGGAATGTTGGAACCAATCACTACAAACAAAATCATTTCATACTATGAAGAGATTCTTCATGCGTTAGCTCAGACCTGCTGGCACGGGGGGCTTCTTCCAGGAGAAGCAGCAGTGAGGTTACTCCATCCTTCACTGTTAATCAACCCGCTCTGAGCCCTTGAGTAGACTGAAGCAGCTGCTGACTTGGCAATGTGAAGACATGTTGACCTTAAACTGTGGGCAACTCCTTGGGATATCTCAAGTTCTTTGTGCTTCTAAGTTGAAAAGTGATTGCTTCAGACTTTGAGAATTGGGGACTCTGGCAAAATGTGTCACTGTGATGGCCAACTGACAACATAAGAAGGAAAATTCTTTCAAGTATGGCCATTAATAAAGATAAAGTGACCAAGAAGATGTGAGTTTGGATGTGAAAAACTGGGTGACTGGGCACAAATCATTTTTCTGCGTCTATAGGAAAGTTTCGTGAGTTCTAGTTCCCCCACTTCCTGCACATTTAAAGAGAAGGAAGAGAAAGTCTACCTTGTGTGTTTGCTCTGAAGCTTAGATGTGTAGATGAGCAGAGCTTTCTAATTCTATAGTCCGGCGTGTAGGGGAGAGCTTTGCTACCTCATGTCGTTGACAAAATAGGTGTCTTTTTGCTTACTTCCTCTGTTTCTTATGCAAAGATAAGACATGTACAAAAATCTATATATTTGGGAAGTGAAGATATGAACAGTTGGCCATTCTTCTGCAGCACTCATCCTCTGATGTGACTCTCATTGTTTATACTGTGGACAGCATAGAAGTAGGTTGTAACATAAGCATCCAGGTGCTGTAGAAGCTGATAAAGATTCACCTTTCTCTGCTATGTGAGGAACGAAGCAACCCCTGTGTTAAACTAAAACAGTACTGTTCACAGTCATAGAACCATAACACATTGAAGGTAGAAGGAAATCTCTATTCATTAAAAAGTCACAACTGTAAAAACAAGAGAAGCTTATCACCTTAGAGAAATTTATAATAAAATCCATGAAAGCTACGTATTTTCCCCTATTTATCCTAGTTTTCCAAAGACTGAAAATGAAATGGAATGGAGTTAATCTCCAAAGTGTTTGTGGTTAACTTTTATATGACTTTATATAATAGAAAAACAAATCTACACATGCAGTTGTAAGCTGTTGGCATCTTCATTCTTTTGTTAGGACCTTTGCTCAGCGTCTCCTCCCCTCATTGGGTGCAATAATGGATTCAAAAGGTGTCAGTACCCTGCTGAAACCTGTGGATAGTCACACTGCATGTCTAGGGGGTGCTCATGTGACTCACTGAAGGGTCTTCTGATTCTCCACAGTAATATGTACGGGCCTTGGGTAATCACAGAGACGGGGCGAAGGAGAATCAGGAGAGCCAGAGAGGAAAGCTTAGGGAAGAAGAGGAAAAGGCCAGAGTGACGATGGCCAGATGGCTCAGGAGCAGAAGCCAGGTCCACTTGTCACTGGCCAATAGGTCATCCTTGTTGCCTTCGCAGGATGGGAAAAGGAGAAAAAGCGACATGCAGAGTGGGAAGCAGTGAACACAGGCCTTCTACTCTATGTTTATAGCATTAAACAGAAGGGAAGGCATAGAGGGAAGTTTCTCTGTGTCCCTTCCAGCCTCAGAGTTGGAAGAATCTCTCCCTTCCACAGTCCTGTAGCCGCTTATAAAATAATTACACAGAGACTTACACTAATTATAAACTGTATGGCCTATGGCTCAGGCTTTGTGCTAACTAACTCTTTCATCTTAAATTACCCCATTTCTATTAATCTATATGTCGCCACGTGGCCGTGGTGTTACCGGTCTGCTGACGTCCTGTTGCTCCTTAGCTGCATGTCTCCCTTGACTCCACCCTTCTTCATCTCCTCTTTCCTTTGAATGTACCACCTAACCTTATCCTGCCCTGCCATAGGCCAATGCAACTTTATTATCCAGTGGGTGACACACATATTCACAGCATGCAGAAAGACATCCCACAGCTGGAAGGTTAACCCAGGATAGGATAGGTGAAGAAGTCCAGAGGTAATTAGGAATGAAATGTGTATATAAAATAAAACATCTTCTAAGATAGATATTTCTATACTATCCAGTGTCAACAATATGAAATGAGTTCCAACCTTTACCAAAATCTAATCATTGTGAATATTAGTAACTGTGTTGTTAATATTTTTACAAAACTGTCTTGATGAATGAGTGTCATACTTTTATAAGAATTATTTTTATTCTGTGTATGTGTGTATGTATGTGTACGTGTGCACACATGCGAGCATATGCATGCATGAACCACCAGTAAACCTCATGTGTCCCTTCTCCACACTTTATTTTCTCAGACAGTGCCTCTCACTGAACTTAGACTCCCCCATTTGGCAAGATTGGCACCCGAGATACCTAGGGAAGCAAAAATAGGTCATTGGATCTCCAGAGCTGGAGTTACTGGAGGTTGTGAGCTGCTTGATGTGGGTGCTGGGAATTGAACTCTGTTCCTCTTGAAAAGCAGTAAATGCCCTTAAGAGCTTCAGCACCCGAACACTCCTTTTATAGTGGAGCATAAAACATAACTCTTCTCTGTTATGTCTATGACAGCCACTGAAGAAACACGTCCCAGCCCTCAAGGCGCTCTTGTCACCTCTTGTAACCCTAAGCCTAATGACAGTTGAATCTTTTGCTTTTATTATAAACATGATTATAATATACATTTCCAAAATCATTTTTATATCATGATCTCAGGAAGTCTGTTAAGATCAATTCAGATGATTTACTGACCACCTAATCTCTCTGAAAAGAATCAGTTTTTAACATGTAGTACTAACCAAATCATACATCTGTGGCAGCAAACTAATGCACAGAGAACGTGGAGGGCTGTCAGTGCGATAGGTTGGTTTTCACCTCTAATCAGGGCATGCCTTACTAGTGCTGGAGCCACTCTTCTAGAGGACAGGCGTCCTGTGAGAACCACAGAGATCTGCGCTATGATCAAACATCTTTGGATTGACACCAAAAGCTACTGCAGTTGTTAATCATCCAGGGATAGCAGAGGATATCCCTTCAGTGCTGACAGCATTCTGCTTCTAGAAAATTCCAGCAAGAGCTGAGAACTCTTTGAACCCTCCTTTCACTTCCTGACTTCTGGGTGGGAGAATTGTAATTTGAGATATTGTTTTGTTTTGATACTGTGAAAGTGTGAGATGGTAGAAGGTTGGAAATGCCCAGTTCTCCCCTTGGTTTGAAATGAGGATAAAAATCTTAGCTTCACATTCCTAAAAACACCCTTGGTAGCAGCTGAACCATCAGACATCCCAGATTTGAAATGAGATATCCTTGTACCCATAGACACTGGGATAAAATCAGGGTGTTTCTATAAGTTTGTAACAAGGATTCTGTTTATCTTATTACTTAGACTTCAGTTTTTTTTTTCAAAATTTTTAGCTAGAAGCACAGCAATATTCCCAATTTGTACCATTTAGGTTGTGACTGCTAAAACTCTCATCCATTCACACATTGCTAGAGAAATAAGTGGCCCTGGAAATCTGAACTGCCCTTCAGGCCGTCTAAAACCATTCAAAGTCACACACGGGAGAACGTGAAAGTGTCTCAGGAATTTGTGACACTAAGCCCTTTGCATAAAGTTTAACCCTTTTTATCTTCAGGGTTGGGTTTATACTGTCCACTAGAATTGTTCCCTGATCATGTTGAGAAAGACTAATTGGCAAACACAGCTTAGCAATTTAAATACAGTATTGTGGATAAGAAATCTGACCATTACAATGTATGTAAAGTACATGGAGTCTTCACATGATTTTGTCTGTGTCTCTTGTCTTCTAATTTGTTTACCCCAAATGTTTTTACAGTTTATATAGCTAATTGGTAGCATGGCTTTATTATTTTTTTTTTACTTAACTAATTAAGTAACTTATAGGCAGGCTGTCATGAATCCCAGGCTGGCTTCAGTATCACTATATAGTCAAGGATGGTCTTGAACTTCTGATCTCCCCACCTTTACCTCCCCAGCACTGGGATTATGGGCATGTACCCTCTGTGCCATGCCTGCGATTAAACCCAGGGCTTCCTGTAAACTAATCAGGTGCTCTGTTAATTGAGCTACAGCCTAATCCTTGTTACTGTCTTCCAACTTGCTATATAGTCCAGGCTGTCCTCAAACTGACAATTCTCCTGCCTCAGCTTCTGATTGTAGGGACTACAGGTATGCACATACATCCGTCAGGTTTTGGCTTTTAAATAATTCTTCATATACATTTCTGGACATCAAAAGTTCTGTAAATATTTGGAGTGCATGTGGAACGACCTTCACACTAAGCTTCAGTGGTCTTGGTATTTTAATATCCTACACCCTAGAGAGGAACATGATAAATGTATGGATCATGCACTATTTGTATGGTATTTATCATGCTCTACTTATTCCAATAATGCAGGCATAAATTGGTAGAAAAATATATTATGTTTATGTAGACACAGGATGCAATTTAACATAAACACAAGAAATTAAAATTAGGATTTGAGTTCAGGATTCCCTGAATTCATTTCATTGTTAACGCAAATACATCGATGCAGCCCATTAGAAAGGAAGGAGATGGGTCATTAAAATCCCCCAGATCTGCTCATTCATAAACAGTCTTCTGCTCTGAGTCAGTCAGCTTAGTGTTTTGCCCCTGCTTGTGTAAATGCAGAGGGTTTACATTGTTTCTCTATAATGGAAACACATTTTGTTCTGGTTTCCTGATTGTACATTGTACTCTGAAATTTTCAGTTTGGTCCTTTGGGTGATAATTGGCATTCTTCCTTCACGTGGTGTCTGTTTGTATCCCTTTCTCTTTGTGTATTACATTTGGTTCTGAAATGCACAATTGGCTTAGTAATCAATATTCATATTTTTAGTTAATAAATCTGGAGGACTATTAATTTGCATGTAATATGTAGATCTGTTATTACAAATACACAGTTATATCCTTTTTCGTCTCAAGAATGAGCACAAATGTCTTCTCAAAATTGCCTTGAAAAAATGTGGTGTATGTGGCTACAGTAACGGGGAGGGCAGGTGCCATCTAAATCTGGAAAGAGAACAGAATGAAATCTTTATCTTTAGCTGCTGTATAATTTGCCAACAAGATCATTTTCTCCTTGCCCAGATGGCATATCTCTGCACTGGAAACCTGCAGGCTGTAGCAATGAGATCAAGACCATAAAACCTACAAGGAAATGTGTATTTTACTGTATTGAAGACAGCAAACATAAGATCCTGTAGGAACCACTAGTAAGAGTCTAATTGTCAAGTAAGACATATTATACATGATATGCATATTTTAAAATTGAAATAATTATTTCTCAGTATTTCATGTTTTTCTGTATGTAATACTGAAATACAGTACACAATAGTAAGCACTTAAGAAAAGCATAATAATGACATAAATACAAATTATAATGGAAAACTGCTTAATTGTTAGAGATTAATAACTAGTACAGAATATTAGCTAGGGTTTGAGAAAAGCCTAAGTTACACAGAGAAATGTAATTGATTAATTAAGATTTAAAATTTCCTCTGTTCCACAAAAGGAAATCTGTTATATTCATTATTTTATATTATATAGAAGTTCCTCTATGTAAGTTATATATAATTTTGAAATTATGTGTGTGCGTGTGTGCGCATGTGTGTGTGTGTGTGTGTGTGTGTGTGTGTGTGTTTATGTGTGTGTGATTTAATCCAATCTTCATCAAAATTTCAACACAATTCTTCACTGAAATTGAAAAGCAACTTTCAACTTCAAATGGAAACACAATAAACCCAGGATACATAAAACAGTCCTGAATAATAAAATAAAATTGCTGGAGGTCTCACAGTCCTTGATTTCAAGTTGTATTAAAGAGCTATAATAATACAAATAGCATGGTCTTGCCATAAAAACAGACACATAGATCCATGGAATCAAATTGAAGACCCAGGCATAAGTCCATATACCTACAGAACCTAATAAAGAAGCCAAAAATACACACTGGAAAAAAAAAAGACAACATCTTCAACAAACGGTGCTGGTCAAATTGGATGGGCTGCATGAATAAAATGGAAGAACGAAGGTAGATCCATACTTATCACCCTGCACAAAACTCAACTGCATAAGTGTCAAAGACCTCAACATAGGACTGGATACATTTAGTCTGATGGAAGAGAAGGTGGGAATAGTCTTGAACTCATTGGCACAGGTAAGACTTTCTGGAAAGAACACTGAGAGTGCAGCACTACAACTAACAACTGACATATAGGACCTCATAAAACTGAAAAGCTTCTGTATGGCAAAGGACTCCATCTTTCAAGCAAAGCGACAGCCTACTGAATTGGGGAAAATATTCATTGAATATGCATCTGACAAGTATTGAAATCACAATCTTTATGAAAAAGACATTCAGCATTAAAAAATATAATTTTAAACAAAAACCAATGGATTACAAACATGCAATGTCACCCACTTATCATGCATTCATATAAAATGTAACCAAAAGGCTAAATTTAATCCCCATCACCATAGGGAAAGCAGACAGTGTACCCTACTTCACAAAAGTTTTGTATATTACCTACTGCTGATAATTACAAAGCAGAGGCATACATTTGTCATTAGCATGTTTAGTTCTTTATTTTATTTTTTCCAGAACAACAGCTAAAGGCATCATCATAATGGATCTTGGTCTGCCAGGCCCCTCCCGCCCATTTCTCAGCTTGTTTCTATGAGGTAAGTAGTAACGTTATATTTCATATTAATATCTACACACATTTTACAGTCATACAGTGAATATTAAATAAGATTCTAAACCAAGATTTTCTTTTAAGAAGACATATTTAAATACAACCAAGTCACCAAGAAATTCTGAGGCTTTTATGTTTAGAGAACATGTTGAATGACAGAGAAGCTAGGAGAATTTCTGGCTGTATTCCTGATATCACTGTGTGGGGTATGGAGATAGATGTTGCTTTCCAAAAACTGACATTGGCTTGATTCAGAACAGTTGTTAATATTATTTGAAAAAAGCATTCCTAGCATGATTCATAACTGTCTGCTAATCTTAAATGTAGAGTATTTTGACCTGTTCAAGATAGTAAAAGTAATAATAAAAATACTTTCTGGAAAAAATTATTTAAAATCATAATAAAAGAATCTATTATCTAGATTTTAATCTGTCCAATCTAAATATATTGAACACCTACAAAAAATAAATAAAAAACACCATGTTGTGAGTATTTCTCAATACTCACCTGAGGAGATAAATTAAAATACCTGTCCTTCAAGCCCTCTAACAGAAACCTGAAGAAAACAATAGTACAGAATTTACTATTATAAAACATTATTATAACAATCATTTTACACATATGCATTTTTTATTATCAAATTCATGACTGAAAAGTTGTTTATGCCTGGGTGTGTTGGACCTACATGGTAATTAGAAGAAGCAAGAATTGCAGAGGAACCTCCATTAATTAGCAATAAGACCTGTCTCAACAAAATGAGAGGGAGGGAGGAGGAGTTTCCATGAAATAAATCTATTTAAGAATCAATCACCATTCTTAAAGTATACTCAGCCAAACAAAATCTGTTTTTTGGATTAAGAGGAGACCAATGGCTTCAGCTGGTATGAAGTAGCTGACTTACTGAATACTGATGATATGCTGTAGTGATGGCCATTTACTGCTCCTTACAGGTAAATCATTGATTTATATCACATCATTGATTATAAAACAATTAATTGATTTAAAAAGAAAATAACAAATCTGAATGCATTTTAAATAACAAACAAAATTTAAAAACAAGTGAAAATTTTACTTTCTTGGTCATACAGTATCTTCATTTTATTCTATGTCATGTAAAGTCTGACGTAAGTGTAAAAGGGAACTACTCTGGCTGGGGAGATACTTCAGTGAGTAAACTGGCCCTGTGAAGCATGAAGACCTGGGTTCTGAATCCCAGTGCCTGTGTAAAAGCTGGGCATGGTGGCATGTACCTGTCAGACCAGACCAGCCGTGGCGGGGGCATACATGCATCTGCAGGCAACACACACACACACACACACACACACACACACACACACACACACTTACAACACGCACAATGTAACCTTAATTATACTGTTTAGATTGTTGTGTTTGCAAAATGCTGAGACCTTTGAATATGTCAACTGTGTGGTAAAGAAGAGTTACGTTCCTTGGGTAAGAGAAACATTGGCTTTAGTGTCTTCCTCATGCTCCAAAACCAGCGTATTAGTAAATTTATCTTTACAAGTGCAGCAGGTGAGCATGATCAGTGTAATTACATGTAAAAGACCCTGCACCCTCCACTTAACCTTTTGGAAGAATAGTGGCCACACCAAATGAGGGCAGAAGTTTACAGCAAAATACAGAGGAGATTTTAAGTGTGAGGAGGGAGCTATGAATCTGAAAGTTGTCTGGCAGAACATGAGTGTCCCTTTGACACTTGAATGGTGCCAATGGTTAGAGTTTCAAACTTTATTTTTGATCAGTTTTGTCCTAGTGTTATTTATGACCAATATTCTAAGCTGTAGGGGAGAACTATTAGAATATAAAATGGAGTTTGCTTTCTATTTCCTACAATTTGCCCAGATTCAGATTATATTCAGTGATGCTCCTGCCCTCTCCATTTACAGCATGTACTTTGGGATTGATGGGGCAGGTAACAATCCATCTCATGAAACTGTAAAAATGAGGGTTAAGAAGAACCTAGATACTGTTTGTCAGCGTACACCTTTCAAACTTTTATGTTCGCTGAGAGTAAACTTACCAAACTTTAACCCTTACTGCTATTTACATTTGGCTGACATATTCTGAATAGCTTTGTGAATTTATTTGAAAAGCATTTTAAGGTTATATTAAAAAAAGATCTCAATCATAAAAATACTCTTCTTTAACCTACACTAAAAAGTAAAGTTTGGCTGGGCAGTGGTGGCACCCGCCTTTAAACCTGTCCTTGGGAGGCAGAGCCAGGTGCATCTGTGAGTTCAAGGCCAGCCTGGTCTCTGACCTAGTTCCGGGACATTAGGGACTACACAGAGAAACCCTGTCTCAAAAAAAAAAAAGTTTCAAAAGCTTGAAAAGATCCCCCTGTCATCTTAAGTCATCTTAACGCTAGAGCACCTTACAAAGTATGTTACCCTGAAATGGTCTGCATGGTGTTGTGTGTTGTATAAATAATTTATAAAATGTGAACACTGGGGAATTACAGTTTTTTAAATGAAGATCATGTGATAATTTCTAAGAAAATCTTTAGTTGTCTTTTATACAAAATTTTCCATTTATTGGCCAATGATAAATGAATTCACAGTGACTCAGTCTGTGAAATGTTTCTGAGTCTGATTATAATAATTAAGTGACAGTTAATTAAAACACCTCTCAAGGAGCTTTGCTGCCTCACAGAGACTGGCTCCTTTGTACTGCTGCATATTGTCCCATTCACGACCTCAGGCAAAGGAGGAGCAGCTCTGGGTTCTGAATTTTAAATATGAAACCTGTTAACCGGTGAAAGCACAGCAGCTAACATGGCTTCTGCATCCACCACTAAGTTCCAGTTCTGAGTTTTCTTTTCCAAAGTCATATCAACCCAAGCCTTGAAGTGAGTCCCCTCATATGCACTAGTTATCACCCCTGAACTCGGTTTCTATTCTGAGTTCCTTTGTGGTCTGGGTTGTCTACAGTTGCTGGTGCAATTCCTCTCCTCTGCTGAATCATTCTACATCTAAACTGAAGTCTGGGAAGAGTCTGGTGCTTTTCCACCTACCCGGATGTTTCTTATTTTTTGTAGGATCATTTAATGATCTCTAGAATTATATTACATATATATTTATATATATATATATTTATATAATGATACATTTATTATATAGAGAATATATAAAATATATGTAATGTATATCATATATTATATAATAAAATATATAAGATATACTATATTATTACATAGATTTATATCTAACTTTATAGATATACTCCTGACAGTGTTGGTACTGATGTGTCTAACGTTGTGAATATTCAATAAACATGTATAATTAGTGGGGAAAAAACTCTTTAGATGAAGGACAAAGTCTTCACATTCACTTCCCATCAAGTGCAAACAAGTATCACCAAATCTATTTAGGACACATCTATTTCTAAATATGAGAGTCTATAGTGGTATTCTATTTGTACTGAAATGTGATTTTATTTGTATGTTAATAAATAAAGTTGCCTAGGGGTCAGAGCTATTAGCAAGCCATAGCGAAAGCCAGGACGGTGGTGGTGCACGCCTTTAATCCCAGCACTTGGTAAGCAGAGCTAGGTAGATCTCTGTGTGTTCAAGGATACAGCCAGCATTGGAGACACACGCCCTTAATCTCAATACCGACCATAGAAAACTTGGGAGGTCTGTACAGAGAGGCCGTGACGAGACAGCCACGTAGTTAGGTTTACAACCAATGAGAAGGAAGAACCAGAACTCTTTATAAGACAACCGCACAGGAAGAAACTCCCTTTTCGGAGAAGTCTCTTGGCGGGAGAGTCTAGCTGGCGGAAAGCGGGTAAGGCTTCTAGCTCTGACCTCTTGGGCTTTCACCTTTACATTGGCTCTGTGTTTCTTATTTAATAAGGCAGTCGGTTACATCTACATTTGGCGCCCAATGTGACAAGACTCCATAAGAAATCGCTTGACTCGCAGCAGGTCCGCGGCGGGTCTGGTTTCCCGCCTCGGCGGCTCCGGACGGCCAGCTCTCTAGCCGGGGGCCAAGGTCGGTTTGGCCTCAGGCCCCAAGCGGTTAGCTTAAAAGCCTGTGCTACAAACAACTCAGGCCTGCCCTGCCAACAGGGCCCTTGCCTGTAAAGCCAACGCACGTGGTTGGAGTTTAAGGAAGCCTAGCCCAGGCTTGACTCCGCTCAAGCGGGGACACGTGTTTGGATTTAGGCTTTTAGCCAGGGCTTCTCTCTCTCTCTCTCCCTCCCCCTCTCCGCTCAAGCCACAACGCGTGGCTGGATTTAAGCTTTTAGTAGCTACCTTTCTTGCTTGCTCGCTTTCCTTCTCTCTCTCTCTCTCTCTCTCTCTCTCTCTCTCTCTTTCTCGATTCACCTTGGACACTAGGTGGCTGTTTTGAAATTCCCTCGGATTTCTACTGTTCTGCGCAGACTTGGTAAGTCAATTAACATATCAAATATTTTAAAGGAAACTATTTAACAGAGAAATTTTTTTCCACATTAAAAAAAAATGGGTTTTCTGTGTGCATTGGAAGAAAATTGGGCTTTGTTTGCAATTTTAGGCAGTGTGACAATGGAACAACTGTATGGGATGATTACTATTGATCGGATTATGCAGTTTGTTAGTATGTTTATACACATTTCACTATTTAAAAAGATAGTCAATTTAAGTGCCAGGATGACAGTTTCAGAAAAACTTGTTAAACCTGAAAAAACTCAGACGGAAGAAATTAAGAGTGAAGTTGTGGATAATAAGGTTACAGAGAGAAAGCCTGTTTTCACACAGTCACCCTTAATTTATCCGGTAACCTTACAGCAGTCGCCTGGTCAAATGACTACACAAAATATTTGGGCTCCAATTGAAATGTTGGATTTACGAAGGTTTAAGGAGGCAATAGTATCTTATGGCATGCATTCCCCATATGTAAAGCAAATGTTAAACTCTTGGTCAACATATAATAGGATTACACCACAGGATTGGCGGGACTTGGCACAAGCCGTTCTAGAGCCAAGTCAGAGGTTCAAGTGGCACATTTTTTATAAAGATGAAGCTAAAAACATAGAAAAACAATGGAGGGATAAAGGAATACAGGTCTGCCAGGATCAGTTTATTGGAGAAGGCCAATATGCTTCAGTACACACACAAGGTCTATATGATATCCAAACCTTAATTCTATGTCGAACGGCAGCCTTGAATGCATGGGACAGAGTTGAGGAACCAGGAAAAAAAGCTGAGTCATTTACAAAAGTTACACAAGGCCCAAAAGAATCATTCACAGATTTTTTACAAAGACTGGCTTCAGCAGTAAAGAGAACGGTCCCCGATTCAGACGCTAGTCGGATAATAATTGAATTTTTGGCCTTTGAGAACACGAATGCAGCATGCAAAAGTATAATCAGGCCGTTAAAGGCAAGATCTGCACCCTTGGAAGACTGGATTAGAGACACAGTTAATGTGGAGTCTCATGACCATGATGATATGTGGGTAGGAGAAGCAATTTCAAAAGGTTTGAGGAATGTTAGATGTTTTGGATGTGGAAAACAAGGACATTTGAAAAGGGACTGTAAACAGGTCATTCCTAGGAACAATGTTTCTTCAAGGAACAATGGTAACAGAATGCCCCTTCCTTCTGGAGTATGCAGAAGATGTGGTAAGGGAAAACATTGGACCAATGAATGTAGATCAACAAGGGACAGACAAGGTAATCCTTTGCCTCAGGCTTCGGGAAACTCCCAGAGGGGCCTCTTGGAGGCCCCCACAGCAAATCCAGTTCAAACCTTTCCTGCAGTCATAGAGGAAATCCCTGCTCTGAGCGATTAAATAACCAAATGCCTATCGAAATAAATTATGCTGGTTAGGATGATGAAAATTCAGGAAAAAGCATAAAGAAAATTTTTTGGCAAACTTCTATTAATGAACAAAGACCAAAATTAACGATAAGAATTAATGGTGTTTTGTTGTCTGGTCTGGTAGACACAGGTGTGGATGTTACCATAATTGCACCAGAATTTTGGCATCCAACTTGGCCGCTTCAGGAGGTAAATGTTCAACTGTTAGGAATTGGGACATTATCTCAAGTAAAACAGAGTGCAAGATGGCTCGAATGTATAGGTCCAGAAGGACAGAGAGGTAAATTAAAGCCATATGTGGCTAACATAGCTATGAACCTGTGGGGTCGAGACCTGTTGCAACAATGGAATACTCAGATTAACATCCCTCCAGTCTCAGAAACAAATAATAAACTAGCACATGTTTCTGAGAGAAATATTAGAAGGCATTATTCTGAGTGGTCACCAGCCATCCATATTATACAAGAACAGGGCACAACAACTGATGATCTCCCAAAGACACCAACAGCTCTACCTTTAAAATGGTTAACAGAAAAGCCTGTATGGGTTCAGCAATGGCCTTTAACAACAGAGAAACTCCAGGCTTTAGAAGAGCTGGTAGAAGAGCAGTTAAATGCTCAGCATATTGAAGAATCAACCAACCCTTGGAATTCTCCTGTATTTGTTATTAAAAAGAAATCTGGTAAATGGAGAATGGTAACAGATCTTAGAGCAATTAACAAAGTAATTCAGCCAATGGGCTCTCTACAATCTGGAATTCCTTTGCCTACTCTGTTACCAAAAGGATGGCCTCTCATAGTTATTGATTTAAAAGACTGTTTCTTTTCAATACCCTTACAAGAAAAAGACAGAGAAAGATTTGCTTTCACAGTGCCTACTTATAATAATTCTCAACCGGTTAAAAGATTTCAATGGAGGGTCCTACCTCAGGGAATGTTGAATAGTCCAACTTTGTGCCAATATTTTGTACAACAGCCATTAGAAGTGTTACGCAAAAAGTTTCCTAAATCTATAATTTATCATTATATGGATGATATTTTACTAGCTGACTCAAATGCAGATACTTTAGAAAGAATGTTTGAAGAAGTAAAGAAAATTTTGCCTTGCTGGGGATTACAAATTGCTCCTGAAAAGATACAAAGAGGAGATTCTATTAATTATTTAGGATATAAAATAGAGCTACAAGAAATTAGACCCCAAAAGGTGCAAATTAGGAGAGATAGACAACAGACTCTTAATGACTTTCAAAGATTATTTGGAGACATTTCTCATCTACGAACTATTGTTGGGGTAAAAAATGATGAACTGAATAATTTGTTCAAAACCTTAGAAGGTGACAAGGACTTAAATAGTCCAAGAGAATTATCACCTGAAGCTGAGAAAGAATTGGCTTTGGTAGAAAAGAAAGTACATGAAGGACACGTGGATCGTATTGATCCAAAGCTGGATTGCATTTTGGTTATTTTACCTTCTAGGCATTCTCCTACAGGAATATTAATGCAGAGGGAAGATATTATATTGGAATGGATATTTTTACCAAATAAACCAAATAAAAAATTAAAAACTTATGTGGAAAAGATCTCTGACTTGATTTGGAAAGGAAAATTGAGACTTCGTCAATTAGGAGGAATAGA
>CABHPP010128521.1:26340-49890 GCA_902168425.1 Peromyscus attwateri | reverse complement strand
ATTGCCAGCTTTGGCAAGCATTAATGTAAGCCTAGGAACTGTAACCATAAGATTGGATTCTCCAGAAGAGCTGCCAGCTAAAGTCGTGCTGGGATCAAGAAAAATGGGCCTTGGCGGTACGTGTTACTGGAGTTGTACCCATGCCAGTGGATGTCCACACGATCCAGAAGAGAATTTGACATTGCTGCTGCCACTGTTGCCATTATAGCAATGGCGCCCACCACTGCTACTCTTTCTGGGATTACCATTTCATAATTGCTTACTACAGCTAGCACAATGGAGACCCTGGCAACAAAAGTAGCTACCACAGTTAGTTAATCTCTCATTCTATTGGGCATGATAAATTTAATTCAGTAGCTATATATATCTCGATTGGCTTTGAAAATTATAAATTTATAAACTCAAGTTCCAGCTGCTTTTGGGATACTATCATACAAGGACACCAACGTACAGTATGGCTTGTTAAGGAAGGGAATGGCTCAGTTGCCTTTAGCCTACTGGCTATGGGTGAGATAGGACCTCTGTTGGTCTTTTCTGTATCGAACACACAGATTGCAAGCCCAGTGCCACTTTGAGATCTTTGGCAGCAGTTAACTCTGCAGCTCACACACGACTGAGCCTATATGATAATGAGTATTCAGAGACGGGTAATGCCTGGGGGGCAGTCACCAACCTAAGACAGAGCACCTGTGTGGCCTGGGCAGGCATCTCCATGACGGGTTAGGTGACCTGCTGACGTCCCACGCAACCCAAGTCAGAAGCTCATTTTTTAATAAAAGGGGGACCTGTAGGGCCCTGACCCCCGTTTTGGGTAACTGTTGCCTTGCTTGCGGACCTTGACCTTGATATTCTCCCTATGCTAATTCCCTGTCAGGTTCCACCCTCCTGAATGCTTAAGGGAAGTTCCTTGCCTGGTACCCTGAATAATGGGCCTTAACAGATTAGAAGCAAGATTGTAAAACATCAGTAGCGAACTTCTGCCCTCCGGGGTCCTCCCATTGTGCTGTAAGCCTGTATTTAAGACCTCCTCCCCCCTTAAATAAATGACATTCAGCATTTAAAATTAATATATATATATATATATTATATATATATAATTGAATGAATACTGTGAATGTAATCTATGAATACCACAAATGTGATTAATATCATGAGTGTAATTAATGAATATCATGAGTGTAATTTAAAAAAATAAATAAATAAAGTCAAAAAAAACTAAAGTGAAAAAAAAAAAAGAATATACGTAATCAGGAGATACTAGCAACACAGTCAATGCACACACTAGCAGGAGCTTTCTCACCTGGCCTAGCTTTTCACTGATTCCCTCTCAGGAGGGAAAAGTTACTAACTTTTAGCATAGTAAGTAACACCCAGGGATCCACCTACTTCAGGCAAAAAAGGAAGTTAGCAGGGATATAGTATGTGACTTCAAATACCCTTTGTTTCCATCTAAGATCAAGGAAAGAAGGTAGCCAGGTGATATGAACTAAAGCCATTGGCGTGCTCCTTAGAAGCACTCTCTACACAACTCATATGAAAGCTCAGACCAGAAAAAAATCATCAACAGGATTTTCCATGCCTTCAAAATCCAGCAGTACATTTGACAGCCGCCCTCTAAACCAAAGACTGACATGAGCTCCTAAGCTCCACACAGGCTGTAAGAAAGCAGACATTTTCAACAATCATGAATAAATTGAACTATCTAGAAAAGGATCTGGAGCAGCCTCTACAATCCTGATTCAGTAACACCTGGTACTTAGATGTACTTTTATATGTCCTTGAGATGCTTATGTGTCATTTTGATAAATGTGGAACATACTTTTAGCCAAGAGCTTGAATTAGATTACATTTAAGAATCTGGCTGAACAAACCCATCTATACTTGGTGGTTAGAATTCTGACATCTAAGTTACACAGTGTCTTTTAACATTCAGCCAAATGGTGATATCATACAGCAAAATGTGCTCAACAATTGAACACAGGGGGGGAAATTGGAACCAGATTTGGGGACAAGCTCGTCTCGGGATAAGAAGCTAGAATTCTTCCTGCAAAACAATGAAAAGCTGACAATTTAGTGAATTCTGAAATAAAGACATTTTGCCTCTGACCAGTTCCTGACTCACACTTCATGCATCTGCTCTACGTCACCTCTTCCTTAAACTGCCACCTCATGCAGAACCAGAGTAGCCAGCTGATCCTTTCAGAGCATGATTTATTCTCCCTCCTCCACGTCTGACATTTCAAACTCTAGACTCCAGATCTAGTGAGGGCATATCACCTAACCCAGAACGAGAGAAGAAAAAGAACCCTCTTTTTCCAACACTTGTTGATTCTTTTAAACAATGTAACATACTTACAATGTCCTTGAGACACTCATTTACCACTTGCAGAAAAGGGTGACTGTATTAGCCTTTAAAATGAAAAGGGAAACACAATACAGGAATCCATAAACTGCAGCCCAACCTGCCAGGAAGAAGCTGCTTTCCCAGGGATATGGTGTGACTCTTCTGTTCAGAACAGGGGCTTTTGAATTTCCTGAGTACGTAAGACAAGCTTATAAACAGGGAGTGTCCAGAGATTTACTACATATAGTAATACTTTTCTCCTTGAGGTTTCTCTGATATTAATAAAGCAACTTTAGCTTTTTTTAGGCTACTGTTAGCCTTTTTACCCCTGTAACTGGGAGGTTACAGAAAAGTTTGAGTCTAAACCGTGTTGAGGCCATTTTCTTTCTTCCGGAAATACAACCTTCAGCAGTCTTTAATGGGGTCTGCTAGTAGTAAGCCATTTCCAGCTGTTTGTGTATTCAGATAACCCTAAATACTCTTACACTTGAAGGTGTTCTGGCAGGCAGAGACACTAGGGTGAAATCTTCTCCTAAAACTTTGAGGATACCATTCTACTGATTTCTAGTACCTCGATACTGTCGAGAAGTCAGCCCACTGAGCCATCTTTCCAGCCAATTTAGTTGGTTTACATTAGCTGGTGTTTTGCTTATTTTACCTTACTAATCAGTGTGCGTCTAGTTTTTTCCAAAATGTTCTGATCAACTCTCTCTTTCTATACTATATATGAAACACTCTTTTATTTAATACATTTTATCTTCTGTAGATGACAATTCAAATATCCATAGTATCAAAGGCTGATTTTATAGATTATTTTTTGAGACAGGGTTTCATGTAGTCCAGGCTGCACTCTTAAGTTGCCATGTAACCAAGAATGACCTTCAACTTCTAATCCTCTGACTCTACCTCCCAAATGCTAGGGTTATAGGAGTGTAACACCATGCCTGGTTTATGGCAGGTCCTTGGGCATGCTAGGTAAACCCCCAACTGAGTTACAGTCCTAACTCAATCTTTTTTATTTTGAAACATGGTCTTGCTAAGATGTTAGGGTTGCCCTTGAACTTACTCTGTAGCCCAAACAGGTCTGGCACTTGTGATCTTCCTGCCTCACCCTCCTGAGTAGCTAAGATTACAGTCTTACACTATTAGCCCTGGTTCATACAGGTTAGCCATTTCCTGCTGCCCAGAGTCTGTATTTTTATAGACCACCCAGAGTGGGCCAACTCCTTGAATCTCATGCCAAAAACAGCTAGATCCCTTCTTCACCATCCATAAAACATCAATAAGGGTAGAAAAATTAATTCAGTTAAATTTGTTTATTTTCTTTTTCTATGTGATGACTGTACAGTAACCCAAAACTCTTCAACAGAGTCCATTTTGTTACACATTATCTTTCACAAATTCTTTTACTTCAGATATAAGGTATTTTATATTTTATCACCAAATGCTTTCAGGGAGTATTTCTTTTCTTTTTTCTTTTCTTCTGGTTTTTTGAGACAGGGTTTCTCTATGTAGTCCTAGCTGTTCTAGAATTCACTCTGTAGACCAGGCTGGCCTCAAACTCAGAGAGATCCTACTACTTCTGCCTCCCGGATGCTGAGATTAAAGGTGTACGCCACCACTGCTAGGCCAGGGGGTATTTCTTAAGGTATATGTGGCAGATTTTGTTATATTTTTTCACATGGGCCCATAACAATAAGGCACAAAAGGACTCATCTACACTGTACATCTGAAATGCTAAAATTAATTTTATTATGGTATATGATCTCATCAAAAAGAGTTTAAGTTTCTAAATTTAAAATCTTTAGAAATCTCTGGTACACTATCCATTTGTTTGGCCAAATTTAATTCAGTGATTTTCAAGAAAATTCAGATAGAGCTCATAATCTGCACCAATTAAAATATAATATTAATTACTTAAAGTTTCTTGTTATTATTGTTTTAAAGGGAAATTCTTTTTAAAGATTTAGTTTAAATGTACAAATGTTTTATTCCCATGTATGTCTGTGCATCATGTGTGTGCCTCATGCCTAAGGAAGAGCCTCTGGAAGTGGAGTTATGGACAGTTGTGAGCCACCATGTGAGTACTGGGAGTCAAACCCAGGTCCTCTACAAGAGTAAGTGTTCTTAATTACTGAGCCATCTTTCCGCTCTGTTGATTTTTTGTTTTTTTGTTTTATAAGGTATGAGAGTGAGTTGTGTGTGTGTGTGTGTGTGTGTGTGTGTGTGTGTGTGTGTCTGTGTGTGAGTTCATGGGTTGTTTTAGAGCTATCTTCGAGGTGGAACTGATAAGGGACATCTGGGAACTTTCTTTACCTCTAGCCAACTCCATCCAGCAGGTAAAGAGACTGCAAACAATGAGGCCAATCAAAAGATGCTCTTGAATAATGCAAACCTTAATTCTCAACATCTGCTTATGCAACAGGTTTCAGTCTTGGAATCCCTGTTGTTCTCTGGGCTTTGATGTTTCCTGCTCATGCCAATCTTGTTGAGAAGAAATAGTTCTCTGCTTTTATGAGTTTCACAGCCAGTTTTGTCTTTTTCCTTCCTGGTATTTGGAAACATACCAAGTTGTTGAGAAACTTCTATTTCCTCAAATCTTCCAGCTCTTCTTTCTTTTACTTTTCTTCAATTTAAGCTTTTAAACATATTTTAAAATTTGAAGTACTTAATATTCCCACAGCCTGGCATTCTGTTCCTTAAGCCTCACAGAAAAAGATCTTAGCTGGTTGCTCTTCAGGATTTTCAAACATCTTAACTCTCTCCCATCTTTAAACTCCTCTTTTTGTGCTGGTATTAATTCTTTTCTGAACACAAATTTTCTTGATAAAAAGGGACCACTGTCTGTCTCTTCATCTCATAATGGATCCATCTACTTGTGGAAATGAGATTCATTTGATGGCTGTGAAGAAGATCATTAACTCATTTAAAACTTTTTGTTCCAAATGTCTGTGACTCAAAAGGACTTTCACAAAACACTTCCTCCAACCCCAGCTGTCCTCCGTACAGCATAATCTAATCTTCACTTGTTCGTTGAATGCTATGCACAAAGCCTCCCAGGATTGATTCTTTGCTTCTGTTTATTCAAGAATATGAATGTGATTTTATAAGAAGAAATACATTTAGTGTCTCCCTGAGTTCCCAGCACAGAAGTCATAAAACTCTTGGGATTTCCTGAGTGATGGGGAAATACCTTTATAAACAAAACAAAAAACAAAACAAAACAAAACAAAAAACCTTCCAGCCATATCTGAGCCTATGGAAATGAGGTAAATCATGAAGGAAGCCAATTGCCAGGAAAGCTAACTACTGATTAGTGAGTTGGAATTTTCAGTCTTATTCCCTACCTCCAAGAATAGAAAAGAGGCTGAAATTGAGTTAAATCACCAAAGGCCAATACTTTAATCATCACACCAATATAATGGCGCTTCCACAAACTCTAACCAGTAGGTTTGGAGAATTTCCAGGATGGCAAGCACAAGAAGATGCTGGGAGGAGAATCAATCTGCAGATGGCATGCCAGTTTCTCATGGCGCCACTCTATCTTAGCTTATGCATCTTTTCTATTTGCTTTACCTTATGAAATTAATGAGAATTGTTTTAAAATGAGCCAATAGTAGTAAAAAAAAGTTTCACTGAGTTTTGTGAGTCACTCTAACAATTATTAGAGAATGCACAATTTATAGCTAGTGTGCATAAGTTATAAGTCACAACCCACATCTGTGGCTGATGACTGAAGTAAGGAAGGGTTGCCTAACACCACGTAAGCCCGTAAGCCTGTGGAGGCCTGTGTAAATACTTAATAGTCTAAGAACTGAGTTCAGCGACAGGCATGCCAACTGATAGCCAGGGGACGAAGAGAATGACATGTGTGGAGAACACATACATGTTGTTGCTGAGAGAAGTGAGTGTAAAGAAAAACAGGTGTTTAGTTTCTTTTCTAAATGCCTTTATCACACATGGGTCTTCATAATTCTTCCTCATACTACAGTTATTTACATATCTGTTTCTCTTACTAGACTATACTTTCATTCAGACTTGTATCCCTCATCCCCTGCTCAGAACCTGCAAATAGTAAGTGCCCTAAAAATCTTTGCTTATGTTCTGCCTAACAGATGAACATGTACTGCACACAGACTCACAAGATGTGAGGGGCTGAAAGCACACACAGTCTCCCAGAAACGGTGAATGAACACATATAAATGTGTCTGTGCTCTGGGATGAACACTGCATTGTTTCTACAAAAGAAAGGTAGTGAATTAGACAGGAGTTGAGACCTTAACGTAAGGAAAATGTAGTAATAGCAGCAAGTAAGACTTTAGCAAGTGGAAGAAAATGCCTATGACAAATTGTTTAACTGGTGGAAAGTGGCTGAACAAACAATGCCAAGAATGTCAGCGGGGACAGCATCTTAGAATCACACCTAAACTAACAGAGCAACCTGAAAGATGGGAGGAAGTTCTTCAGTTAGGACTAGTGTACATACGGGCACAAAAATAGCAATAAGTAATGTATGGAAGATATGTCAAGCAGGCTGTGAATCAATACTAGACATATGCCTTAATACATGCAAGTAGTTTCCAGCAATTCTTACAAGAAGGAAGATTTTTTTAATCAAGGCTCCAAGTAATTTTTTTTTTTTTTTTTGGTTTTTCGAGACAGGGTTTCTCTGTGTAGCTTTGCGCCTTTCCTGGATCTCGCTCTGTAGACCAGGCTGGCCTCGAACTCACAGAGATCCACCTGCCTCTGCCTCCCGAGTGCTGGGATTAAAGGTGTGCGCCACCACCGCCCGGCCGCTCCAAGTAATTTTTAACAAGTAATTTTACAACTAACAACTAGCTTAATTGTTTGTTTGTTTGTTTTTTTGGCAACTACCAGGAACTGTGCCGGGGACCTCACACATACCAGTCAAGCACTCTACTACCAAGCTACCTCCTCCAACAGTGGTGAAGAACCTATTTCTAGTTGAGAGGAGGGCACTCGTTTATTAGTACTGTAGTATCTATCTATGGAGAGACAACTACATGCCAACCATCATTCAAGACACTAGAAAACAAGAGATAAAATTCTTTCAGGGAGCCAGATGTGGTGGCCCACACTTTTACTCCCAGCACTCGGGAAGCAGAGGCAGGTGGATCTCTGAGTTCCCAGCCTGGTCTACAGACTGAGTTCCAGGACAGCCAGAGCTACACAATGAAACCCTCTCTTGGAAAACACCACCACAAACCAAAACAAAATTCTTGCAGTGAAAGAAGGAAGTAAAGCTAAGGGCAGTCAGCGTTCCAGAGGTAGGGAGCTGATCAGAAAACTACAAGAGAGAGTGTGTGGGGAGGACGACAGCAGAGCAAGCCCAGCCGGGGAGAAAGGTGTCCGAAACTCCTCTGGGCAGCCCTGGAGCTGCCACCTAACCAAGTCTCACCGCGGGAACAGCACACATGAAGACTGACCCAGCGGCCCACTCCGTCCATCGCAGGCTGGGCAGAGAAGCCAGAGTGACGGGGTCAATAACACTTTTACCCAGAAGATGGACAAATACTACAAACAAAAACATTCCTAATATCCAGAACTAGAAAACATGCAATGGAATGAACACTTCTCCCACCTGCCAGTAGGAGAGTAAACGGTGCATTCTTTATGATATGGGATGAATTTATACACACAGAGACATGCAGACATCCATGTGCACACCCATAAATAACTGGAAGTGATGTAAACGCCATTCACAGGAGAAGGGTTAAATATAGCACATGCTTTTAAAGGGCATCTAAGAAGTCCAAGGTACCCCCAAACTCTGCAATCTCTGCAGCCTCAGAGAGCTTCTCTCACACAAGAATCTGATTTTTGTTCATCAGTTTCAAGCCTAGCAATACATCACAACAGACTTCATAAAGAAAGAGATGTGAGATCCTGGTAGTTTCTAGTCAGTCAGAAACCAAATATTTGTATGAAAAAATATGAAACAATGCTACTTACTCTCTTTTGTGCCATTAAACTTTTGAAGATTTGGACATTTAATTATGTTAACATGTAATGATTTATGATTAAGTGAACAAATATTTAAAATCTGTTTTACTTAGTCTATAACACAATAAATATCAATAAATGTAAGTTCTTTGCAATTCTCAGTAATTTTAACTTTAATAGTATAAACTGGTTCCTAAGTCATAAAATTTCTGAAGTATGTCAAATAATAGTCTATCTATATTTCAAAAATCATACTAAAAAGAATGATGTGCTAACATAATTAAAAATAAGAAAGCGCTTTGACTAATTGTTCCTTTTATGTAGACATAATTTATTAAATTATATATGTATAAACACAAAGACAAAATCAAGTACATACGCAAACTCAACTTTTCACTTTTTAAACCATGTCATATATTTTATAAGCATGCTTTAACATGCTGTTTCCTCTGCTTGACATGCTTTTCCCATACTTCCCACGTGGTAAACCAGTATCAGAATTCAAGGTCCAGATTATTCCCTGGGTTTTTCCTTATCACTCAGTCATTCAACAGAAAAATGTTCTGTTCACCTATGATATGCCATGAACTATCATGTTAAGGAACTCATTCCCAGCCACAATCTGTCAGCATTCTGCTGTTCACACTGTCACTACCACACTTATCCCATGTCAAACTATCCACTAACATGGTTTTCTTCCCAGCTTCATTCTGTAATCTGTGAAGGCATTTGTCTCCAGTCCAATTATTCTTTACACATCTGGAATGCTACTTTTGCTCAAAACAAATGAGTTTTCCTCTTGCTTATGAGTAGAGCTAAAGAGTACCAAATAACTAGCATTTAAATTTTAGTATTCATATCCAAAACACGTGTATACTCACCTCATGGGCCCATAGTTCAGCATTATAAATGCCAGGACAATCATCACACAGACAGCTCTTCTCTTTGGACTCGGGACTTTAAGCCTCTGGTTCTAAAGGAAATGAAATAGGATGAAACTACATGTCAACATTACAAAGGGCAATAACTAAGAGTCCTCCTTTTTACAAGGTGTATGAAAACCTTTTCTCATAAAAAACAGTAAGTAAAAATAAAACACCTCAAAGGTAAAGAAATAGTACTTTGCAGAAGACCAAAGCCTTCCACATTCTCTTTTCCAACAGAGGAAAGAATTTTAAAAGAACAAATACGGCACAACTTTTAGCTTTATATTTCTGTGGGTCCTCGAGAAGTCTGAGACACCTCGATGACTTGTCTCCCCTCTTTTAAGGTGCTGTCTTCAGCACCAGACCAGAGCATTCTCACACACTTGGGAGCAAGACAGAAAGGACAGAGTAAGAAGCAGACTCCACAGGCATCCAGGGGCTCAGGGTGACAGAGCTGTGGGTGTCACGGACAAAGCAGGAATAAACGTCTCAGAGATCATCATGGCAACAGAAAGCGAAGGAGCATGATATGGGTCAAGTAGACAGACAAAGATTTAAAGCACATTTTATTTTATTTTTTTTTAAAGGAAAAAATAAAAAAAGTTAAAATGGAGTTACCCAGTAATGAGGCAATAATGCCCCTACTAGACACTACAGACTAACAAAAATCACAGTGCCAGGAATGGGTTACTTTTGGAGTTATTGACCATTGAGGTCTCACAGACCCCCAAACATTACAGGCTATTGTCAATCTTACTGTTTACTCTCCAGAATTTTACAGTAAGACCCTGTTGCCAAAGACACCACATACTTGAGACATACAACATTTGAGAACTCAAGCTGGTGCTGACCTGCAAGTTTCATCCCAACTTGCTAGCTTTCATAGTGCTGGAAGGTGCTATGCATACTACTAGAGGAGAAAAGTGAGTATCATCTTACCCAGCTGTGAACCTCGTGAGCTACAATAATGACTGGCCTAGAAAGACATGCCCACTGCTTGCAATAGCGCCACAAACATCACAGGAGTAATCAACCACTTTCCGATTGCATTTTAGTACTGCTTCATAAGAGAAACCCATACCTGGCACCATTACTGGGAGAAGAACCTGTGGCTATGTAAGTCATAGACCCTAAGAGAAAACCTCTGCCTATTAGTCTGCTAAATGGACATAGTATTAATGCATCCCTCAACCCTCATCAGAGATGCTTCTAATTGTAGCAGATGGTGATTAACACAGAGACCCACAACCAGCCAAAATGGAGAGAATATGAGACTTCAGAATGTTGAACCCTAAATGGAACATACATATCACATCTCCTCTTCCCAGGGCTCAGGAGTCATTTAGGAATATGGGGCAGAATGAATATAAGGGCAGAATGTGGTAGATGACTACAAGGAAGCAGGAAGGCATTGCACACAAGTATACACATCACTCATGGTGATTGTGACAGCGTGCACAAGGCTGGTGCAAACCCAGCCAAACCAAACCCAGACAAATGGAGGGAAGCTGGGCATGAAGTCCTACTCTGAGCTGAGGAGCTAACAGTAACTGTTAGCTGCTGTGAGAGGTAGAGTCCAGTTTTTGTACTTCTGCCATGCTCCAGGGGAAGGCCACATATCCAAGTATATCTAGACAGCACAAAGTGGTCCCTATTAGTTTAAAAAAAGAGGATACAAAGCTGGATGGGTAGGGAAAGTGGGTAGATTTGGGAAGAGTTAGAAGTAGGGAGGGTTGGATATTATCAGAGCACATTGTGTGAAAGTCTCAAAGAATTAATAAAGATATAAAACAAAACAATTTTTTAAAAGAGAAAGACCAGTTCAGTGTGGATATGCCTATCCATACTCTCTATACAAATTCAAGTTCAACCCAGTGAACATGTAAGTCCCAGATCATGCAGGGCTATATAGTAAAACCTTGCCTCAAAAATAACCAAGTAAAATTTAAATTTAAAAAATGTGAAAGAATGATAATAAAAAGAAAGAGCTGGCAGGACTGTTCAGGAGCCTCAATGTGATTCACCTGGTCCAAAAAGATAAAAAGCTGGCATTGTGGCTCACACCTTTAATCCCAGCACTCTGGAGGCAGAGGCAGGTAGAACTTGGGGAGTTCAAGGCCAGCCTGGTCTACATAGTTAGTTCCAGGGCAGCCAAGGCTATTTAGTGAGGCCTTGTCTAAAAAACTAAGAAGAAAAAAAGAAAGAAAAATGAGTAAGGTAATTGGCTAGAAGAAACTCCAGAAAAGCAGATAGTGTTTGTATGGAGATGGAGAGGGACAATTCAAAAGGCCACCTTTCAGGCTGGGGGTGTGGCTTTGTGCTAGAAGGCTTGCTTGGCATGCTGGAGGCTCTGGACTCAATTCTCAGCCCCTCAGGAGAAAAATATCTTCAAAAGGTCGTTGTTGTAATTTTTTTCCTACCATAAATGTTTTTGTGCTT
The DNA here is from genome assembly GCA_902168425.1 of Peromyscus attwateri. Classification (NCBI taxonomy): domain Eukaryota; kingdom Metazoa; phylum Chordata; class Mammalia; order Rodentia; family Cricetidae; genus Peromyscus; species Peromyscus attwateri. Next base: position 38,217 of record CABHPP010128521.1, on the reverse strand, counting down.
TGGCGCCCCCATTTTCTTAGCACTACCATTTTATATGATTTCAAAAGTAACTGTCGATCTACTTATCAAAAAGAAAGTCAGTTTACACCCACCTCAGCCGGCTGTATCACTAGCACTCACCTCTGACACCACCTCGTCAAGCTGCCGCTTCAGGGAGCCGTTCTCCTTCTTCAGCTGCTCGTTCTCGGAGAGGGCAGCCTTCAACCTGGCCTCCAGTCCCAGCATGTACTCCTTCTTCTTCTTGCGGGACTGACAGGCAGACTCGCGGTTCTTTATCATCCGCTGCTGTCTCCTCAGCACAGCAATCTAGGAAGTTACACCGAATCATCGTACTGGTTTGTGGCCACATCAAAGTATCAAAACCTTACTGATTTTTCAAGTTATTTCTCAACAACTTTGGTCAGTTAGTGATTATGTTAAAACACGTTTTAAATGTCCTGCTCAAATTAAGTAAGCTCAAATCAAATGAGTAAAAAGGCTTTCTCAAACCTAACCGCTGGTGCTTTCTGAAGCACATCGCCTAGCCTCTAACTTGCCCTTTAGAAACTCCCCCAGAAAGTGCCTCGAAGGAGCTATGTGAAGAAGTTCACACTGAAAATCCCAGGGCTCCAGGATGCTATGGTGGGAGGACAGCTGCAAGTCTGAGGCCAGTCTGACCCTATTTTTAAAACGAAAAAGGAAAACTGTCTGGACGATTGAGACAGCTCAGTGGGTAAAGCACTTGCTGCACAAGCCTAGGGACTGGAGTCCTGAGTCCGCTCCACAGTACTTAGAAGGGTGGGAGGAAAGAACCAATTCTACAGGGCCGTCCTCTGACCTCCACATGCATGCCATAGGACGGACATACACATCCCCGGGTGCACACACGCATACATATAAAATAATAATAACATAAAAATTCTAATTATTTGAAGTGTCTTGAAGTACATATATATGCAATTTTCTCTCAGTTTTATTCATGAAGAATTGGACCTAGAATTCCAGATACCAAAGCCTGCAAATAAATGCTCATCTCTTATACAAAATGGCTTAGTATATGCATACAGCTTACTTACACCTGCCTTCATATGCTAAACCAGCATTTCTCAACCTGTAGATCACAGCCCCTTTGGCAAACCTTTACCTCCATAAATACTGACATTATGATTCAAACAGTAGCAAAATTACAGTTATGAAGTACCAACAAAAGTAATTTTATGGGTGGGGGTCATCACAATATGAGGAACTGTATGTACTAAAGGGCTGCAGCATTAGGAAGGTTGAGAACCACTGCAAAACCATTTCTGGATTACTTAATCTAATACAATGTAAGCAGTTGTTATGCTGTAACAAAGTTCTAGACATTTATAGTATGGGTGCAACTTTCTTTTTTTATTTTCTACTTCAGAATGTTCAATCCAGAAATGCAAAACCCATGGATATGAAAGGCCAAATATACATACTGCTTTAATCACCATTGCTGGTCTTAAATTAATGGACTAAGTTCCCAAACCCGAGATCCAATTATTCAAAAGATTACTTCTCCATGTAGAGTTGTTATCAGTACCTCTTACCAGTACTACATATCTCTCAAAATATCAAGAAGCTAGGCTTGGTGGGACACATCCGTACTCTGGACTATTAACAGGAGGATTGCTAGCTCAAAGCCAGTCTGGGCCATATGAGAGACTGTCTCAAACCAAGTACACAAATAAGAACAAAAACAGCAAACCTACAAAGATACAGGAAGAAGTGAGCATTATTTTTTTTATTCTCTATAATTTACAGCATCTCTCAATCCTTCACTCACTAAAAGTGTATTGAGTATATGCTGATGACCAAGTTTATTTCAATGCAAATATTGTTATTCTCTTTATTTCTATTGTCACTCTCCTAAACAGGCATTTATGAATGCATCCACAGACTACTGCAACAGACTCCTAGCCATATGGTTTATCTTCTATCTTATCCTGCCCACCAACTGTAAACGCTCTCCTCAAAGTATTTTTGTCTTACCGGCACTTTATTGCAAGAACAAGCTAGTCAGTCAATCATCCTAACTACCAATTTCACTTTCACCTTCTTTGATGTGAGCACTCACTACCTAACCATGCCTTCTCCTTAATTCCAATCTTCTCTACTCCATAGTCTCCACAATATTCTCTCATTTTTATCCACACTGTTTATTCCCACTTAATGCCATCTCCTCCACTAACCTATTTCTAAGGTCCTCACCTCTTCAGTTATTCTCATCTAATTTATTTTCCCTGAATGTCTTATATTCTTACAATTTGGAAAATACACCAAAATACTCCAATGGCTTCAATTGTTTCAACAATGCTAACTACCATTCACTTAGATTTTAGACCTTGAAACCTAAAGTCATCTCTGATACTGTTTTGGTTTAATAATCAAAAATATCTACCATTGTCACTTACTTAACAATTTTCTTGTTACATTTTAAAAAACTAAAGAGCCTACTGTTACATCATTAGTCTAATTTCTTTGGGTAGCAAGGTAACAAAGCAATCTCAAACAAACAAACAAATAAAGACCCAAAGAACACTATTAACTTCATTCGGTTATGTATGTAGATGGTTGAGCTACTGGTGTCTATCTGTTTCTCAGTGGACATTTTAACGTTCTACTATGGGTGCATCATAATTCCATCAGGAAATGCAGTTACACAGTTTCAGATCAGTTTCTTTTAAGAAAACTGTCTTGGCTAGAGTTTCTACTGCTTCATTAAACACCATGACCAAAATCCACTTGGAGAGGACAGAATTTATTTCATCTTACAGTTTGTGGTCCATCATCCAAGGAAGTCAAGGAAGAACTCAAGGTGAGGCTCACAGAGACTGAAGTGGCAATCATGGAGACTGCATGGGTCTGTACTAAGTCCTCTGCATATATGTTACGGTTATGTAGCTTGGTGTTCCTGTGGGATTCCTAACAGTGAGAGTAGGCGGTGCCTCTGACTCTTTTGCCAGCTTTTGGGACCCTTTTCCTCCTACTGACTTGCCTCGCCCAGCCTTGATGTGAGGGTTTGTGCCTGGTCTTACTGTATCTTGTTGTGCCATGTTTGGTTGATGTTCCTAGGAAGCCTGCTCTTTTCTTAGGGGAAAAGAGGAGGAAGTGGATCTGTGTGTGTGTGGGGGGGGGGGTAATGGGAGGGGTAAAGGGAGGGGAAGCTGTGGTTGGGATATATTATACAAGAGAACAAAAATCTTCTAAAAAGGGGCTGGAAAGATGGCTCAGGGGTTAAAAGCATTGGCTGTTCTTCCAGAGGACTAGGGTTCAATTTCCAGCACCCACATGGCAGCTCACAACTGTCTGTAACTCCTATTCCAGGGGGTCCAACACCCTCACACAGACATACATGCAGGCAAATAACAATGCACATCCAATGTACATAAAATACAAATAAATAAATAATTAAAAAAAAGTCTTCTAAAAAATTTTGTAAGCATACATTTATCTTTAAAATTATTGTATAAAGGTATACACAAGAATTGGACAAATAAAAGATGGGAATTGGGGGGTGTCAAAAAAAAAGAACTCAATCTGGGAACCTCAAGGCAGGAACTGATACAAAGACCTTCTTTTTTATAGCATCCAGGACCACAAGCGCAGGGTTGGCACCACCCACATGGGCTGGGTCCTTCCACATCAATCACTAACTAAGAAAATACTCCCCCGCCTTGTCCATAGGCCAGTCTGGTGAGGGTATTTTCTCAGTTGAGGTTCCCTCTTCCAAAATGAATCTGGCCTGTGTCAAGTAGACATAAAAACCAGCCATCACACTATAATAGCAAACGTATAGCTACCCAAATACTGTATTTCCTAGCAATAGTGGTAAACTATAACCAAATGATCTCCCAACATCAAATACTGTCAATCATCTTTCAGTCAGGACACACAAAGAAAGGCACTGCAGGAGCTGTCAAAAGAGAGTGCTTTCTCTTCACTTTTTAACTGAAACTCCACAAGAAGGCTGATCTTACACACCCATCATCACCGTAGTTCCCAGTTCTATATATGTCTACAGTTGTTTCTATTATTATTCCCAAGCAGCATGGTAACTGCTTATATTACAACAACTATCAAAGTAATACCAAATATACACGGATAGGAAGAAGAAGGGGAAGAGAGGGGCGGGCAGAGGGAGGGAGCAAACCCACAACAAATTGATTACTCATCAATTTCAGACAGTCTCAGGACAATATCGCTTTGTTCCACTGAACAACACTAGCTTTAGTCAGCTCCATTGTTCCTGGGAAAGCCAGTGTCCATAATTAACACTTAATACTGGAGTGCTGAAGTACATGCAACACTCACTGAGCAAACACATAAAAGAGAAGCCTCCCAGATGGAAGAATTTATACTAAAAGTTAGATAAAAGGCAACTTTAAAGGCTAATTAATCTATGGAATTTAGGGAGGCTTACAGATGGTACACCATTTAATAAATTTCAAACAAGGATTAGGCATTTCTATAAACAAAAAAAGCACCTGCACATTAGACACAGCATGAAGATTTCAAAGGCTGTCAACCCACATGCCTCAGACCAAAAAAAAAAAAAAAAATGAAAACCACCTGTGGCCAAATAGTCTGTTTTTCTCATAGAAAAAGACCCATTGTAACAGTTCTGAAAATATTCAGCCTTACCAATAAAAGCAGAGTAAAAACTGTATAAATAAATGGAAAAGCACTGGAGTCAAAAAGTACAAGGCTGCCACTCCATATCTCAGCAAGCTGTCTTTAGCTATCTGAATACATAATATTAAATTATGCTTCTTAGACCAAACAGCATATAAATGATTTTTAGACTAAGCACACACACACACACTGTTTGGTGTTCCTGAGAAGGGTATTTGCTTTTGTTTTGTTTAAATTTTGTTGGGTACACTGACTTTTTGCACATACAATGTATCAGAATCATCCCCAGACAGGAAGAGTGGCAGCATAATATAATCTCTTTGTTGAAATTACTACAGTTTTCAAGATTGCTTTAAGACAAGCAGAATCAAGCCAGGCATTATGGCATACACCTGTAATCCCAGCACTTGGGAAGCAGAAGCAGGAGAATTGTTGTGAGTTCAGGGCCAGCCTGGTCTACATAGCAGGTTCCAAGCATGTCAGGGCTACGCAATGAGACTTTGTCTCAAAAACAAAATAAAACAAAAAAAAGTTAATGAATAAAATAAGCCTCATTTGAATCTATTGTTAGAGAATAGACAAACCAAGGCATGAATTGAGGTCAGCTGACTTCAAACCTCTTGGAATTTATTCAGTAGCTCCACTAGGCTTTCATGGACCACAGACCACATAAAGGGTCTGGGATCACAGTATGGATGATGTGCTGTCTAGAAACAGAAACTTATGGAACTGCCTATGTCTGGAAGCTAGCTCACCACTGGTAGCCTCCTGTACAAACACGAAATCGAAAGCCTGCCCCACTAGTTCACCGACACACCCCCATCTAGGCACATCAGACGGTTTAAGAGACCAAAATGGGCCAGTGGCTAGCCCACTCCTGCTTCTGATCATCGTGCCTTCAGAGATCGCTCCCACCAAGCACCACGCCTTGGAAAAAGAATAAAGAGCTGAAGGAAAATGTCCACAGCTGCAAAGGATTCACCCATTAGTGCCACTGCACTATGAAGTGTGGTGTTTTCTTTATAAAACAAACATGTATTTGCATAAAAGAGAGACTTATGTCAAAGGAAAACTTTCACAAATGGCTAAGTTCCTTTTGAGGCTTGGGTCAGTTTAAAAGGCAAAGCTTCAAAACTGCCCACATCTTCTTTTTAATTTTAAAAGCTTTACCAACTGACAAACATTTTATTAAAAATCCCTTTTACAAAAAAATGATGTTTAGAGCCTTGAGTCTAAAAAATGAGCTGCAAACACTATAAACCAAAGCAGTATGAAAGTGGGGTCCTTCTATGATTGCAAACACATTCCAACATCTCAGGCAAGCTCAGTTCAGAGCAAGAACAGAATTCGGTCAGAGGACACCTCTGTGGAGTGGGTTCAGGACTCGGGTCACCAGGGTTGTGCAAGTGCTCTACCCACTGAGCTAACTCACTGGCCTAGACTGGTTTTTAGAATTAGACTGATGATTCTACGACTCTATAAACAAATGTGAAACTACTAATGTATACTTCAAAACAATAAAAACAAGAGTAGAGCTCAAAGGTGGAGGAGCTCTTCACTAACATGTATAAGGTTCTGGGTTTGATCTCTAATACAGAAGGAAAAAAATTGCATTTGTATTATCTCAATGAAGTTGTTTAAAAAAATAACATATGAACTTGTTAATCAAACAAACACATCAACAAGGGACTATAAAGAACTATGTGAGGAAATCCTGGCACTCAGGAGGTAGAGACAGGATTCAGGAGCTGATTGGCAAAGCACTGTCTCCCCAGAGTAAGCTCCAAGATAAGACTGTCGGAATCAGAGAAATGAGGGCAAAGTATTCAATTATTTAGGATATAAGTCAGCATCCTTTAAAATAATTACTTATTAGCTTTTTCAAGATGGCAAACTGAAAGATATAAAGAACACTAAATTAGCCAAGCATGGTGGTGCACTCCTTTAATCCCAGCACTAGGGAAACAGAAGCAGGCAGATCTATGAGTTCAAGGCCAAACTGGTCTACATGGCAAGTTCCAGGCCAGCCAGGGACACATGGTGAGACCCTATCTCCAAAAGACAAGACAAGACCACTAAAGTTGACACAAAATGAATCCATCACAATGCAGTACATGGGCAGGGGAGGGGGACACTGGTGCCCTTCCCAAAGCCACTGCAAACATAAATTAAATTTCCAAAATCTTTATTTGAGATAAATTTTTAGAAGTCCCAAAACTCCATTTAAGAGAAACTGCAAATACTTTAACAAAGCATAATTTTTCTTTTATTTACAGTCACTGGTAGTAGCAAGGCCAAAAACTAGTCAGCACAAAGTGACTTTTTCCTTCTAAAATCTGGATAGCTTCTGAGAGCACCAAATCTTTCCTACCGAAATTGTTCTGACAGATTCTTCGACTTTGCAGCCTACAGAAATACCGTGATCTCGGTGCTCTTTCTGTTAAAAGCATTTAGTTACTAAAAACTGTCTACTCATTCTTTATCCTCTTCCATCTAAGACAGCCATAGGATCAAAGCAGATTCAACTCACATTTAGTCCTAAAAGAGGACCTTGGGTATTCAGCGTCTAGAGTTTTGTTTTGTTTTTCTGAAAAATAACACAGGTAGAGTACCTGTTACTTTACACTGCAAATAGGTTATTACAGCATCATATTCTTTTGAAAGACAGGCTGCTAGGGGTCTCTCATGAGTTTTATTCCTATATGTCTTACTGGACATGCTAAATATGCAAAGTTATAACCACCTGGGGGTTTATCAAGGCCATTTCTTAGGGTTAGAGTCACAACAAGCAACTTTGAAGGAAGAGGTAAAGAGCCCCTCTGGAAAAGAAGGGCTGCTTCCTGCTTGCTGTAAAAAGGAAGATTTCTCAAGTTCACATTTGTCCACTGGATGAAAAGGAAGGTGTGTGCAAGAGCATCCACCTGGGATCGTGTCACATCACTTCCATGCTAACAATCCAACACCTGAAATCTCTAACTTTTTAACACCATTTCTAGAAAAAAGAAATGCCCTTCTCAGCATTTCTAATGCCTGCAGGAATGTGGGAAGGAGTCCTCCCCCACCTTACTACCCTTCTTTTCCACGATGGATCTGTGGGCCTGACACAGGGAGTTCCAAAAGATAGTCCTCTTAGGAGGGGAATGTCAAGGTCTCTAGTCAGAAAAGACTGGAAAAGCGTTTAATAGATATTCCATAGTGGATGGGTAGGCAGAAAGAAATGGCTGGGGCCTCCTGGCAACAGAGTTAGTGCTTCTCAATCAACCTCCCCTTCCGTTCTTTCTAGTTCTGTACTAATTCGTGACCATTTCCTTTCCATTGTTTCAGCCTACAAATTTCATTAAAAGTCTTAGCTCTTCCTTGGCCCACTAGAGAATATATAGAATATCATTTCACCACATTTTTCATGGTCCTTTATCCCAATAACTCAAATAACAATTTTAAAATCTTAAAGCCAGGCGGTGGTGGCGCACACCTTTAATCCCAGCACTCGGGAGGCAGAGGCAGGCGGATCTCTGTGAGTTCGAGGCCAGCCTGGGCTACCAAGTGAGTTCCAGGAAAGGCGCAAAGCTACACAGAGAAACCCTGTCTTGAAAAACAAAACAAAACAAAACAAAAAAAAAATCTTAAACCAGGGTAGTTAAGGTTCATAACCGTTGAGATGGCGATGAGAAGAGACGGAAATAATAAGTGTAAGACAGACTTAAACAGAATGTTTCCAAGCTCATAACTTGACACCTGGCAATGTTCAACTGCCCTTTAAAAAACGATAAGCATGCTCTCTATCAACTTTATAATTCCATGATTGCATTTATTAACAGACTACGTAGAGAATGTCTACACTAAAATGAAATGTCTATTTTTTTCTATCAGGATCAGAGTCAAAACCAAATCATACTTCTTGAAAATGTAGGTAAGGTTTCCAAAAGTTAAACATAACAGATTTACCAGCAAAAGGCAGGAAGACTGAAATTATAATTAAGCAGGCAAACTGTTTCATAACTGGAAATGTGGCACTTAACGCCATCTGCAGAATATGGTATGCTAGAAACGCTGCTTATGGCAGTAGCAGGCCCTGGAGAAAGAAACTTGCCAAACAAAAGAATTCAAAACAGGTAGGGAAAAGTAGCCATGTCAGCATTACAAAGTCACAAAAGATTGAGACCATTTTTTTTTTTTTCTGAATTATGACTTCTTCACCATTTGGTCTAAAAGCACAAAAATTAGCTGATATGAAAATTGGAGGGTGTACATTTTTAATCAAGATTGTATCTACACTAATTAAAATTTAATGAGACTTTTAAAAAATGCACGTTACTAAGACAGAGGCCTTCCCGGTAGATCACAGTCTTCTCTACAACTCCTTCTAGAACAGGTTTACTTTGGGTTCCTTAGGTAGGTTAGCCAGCTGATGACAGACCAATGCTTTTCTACTTTACATAAATATGGAAAATTCATACTGAAAAGTCTTGACTCAGTTCCTGTGTAGAAGTTTAGATAAGGATGGCCCTCATAGGCTTATATATTGGAATGCTTAGTCACCAGGGAGTAGCACTATTTGAAAAGAATTAGGAGGTGTGGCCTTATTGCAGGAAGTGCGTCAAGGTTTCAAAAGCCCATGCTAGACTCAGTTCCCTCTCTCTCCTTTGGATCAGGATGTAGCTCTCAGCTACTTCAGAACCACACCCGCACACCGCCAGGCTCCTCATCATGATGTTAACAGACTAAACCTCTGAAACTGTAAGCAAGTCCCCAGTTAAATGCTTTCTCTTATAAGAGCTGCCTTGGTCACGGTGTCTCTTCACAGCAATACAAAAGTACCTAAGACATCCTGATATGCTAGTTAGGTGAAAATAGTACAAAAAACCTCTTTGCAGGTTGACTAGAAAATCATCTGAATAGTCGTTAAGTTTCTTACATTACACACAGACTACATTAATCTTTCTTTTAGAATTCTATCAGTTCTAAATTCTGAAAGGTGACTAGCCAATAAATACTGCTAACAATAAAAGATAACACTCATCAGTACAATGCATTCTCATCTCAAACATCCTTCAGTTCCTCAGTATTAACTGAGACTTTGTCAGCAAGTTACTCAAAACTTCCCAGGGTACTCTACAAAAACCGAACATGTGTTCTTTCACATCAAACAACTAATGAAAGATGTCTGGCTAACAGACCAACATGTAATTAACTGAATATATTTGGAGATTACAAATGGGTCAGTGAATCCATGATGACTGTCAACATTCAGATGCCCGTTAATCACATACAGTCTAAAAAGAAAACAATGGTTTCCAGTTTCTAAGCACAATGGCTGTACATAAAAGCTTGGGGTTAGAAGAGGTCTTTCCATCACTTACTTACCTGCACCTGTTCCAGATAACCCACTGGAATAACTCATAATAATTCTGTTGTCCACATGACATCCTGCCTCTCCTAAAAGATGGTTCCTATGTCTACTTTCAGTCTTCTCTTTTAGTGTACTGAATCACTACAATCCTTAAACATTCTTCTATGACATGGTTTCTTGGGGGTGGGGCAGAGGCAGGGACAGGGCATGCAGAGTGGACACTAAGGATTGAACCTTGGGTCCTGTGCATGGAAAACAAGCACTCTACCACAAGTCTTATCTCCAGCTCTCAGTAATTTGATACCTTTCCCATCTTTTGTTCCACTGGAATTCATAACACTTGGGATGTTACAATGGTAAAAAATATCATTTAAATTATGTTAATATTTTAATAATCATGGCAAACTATTGCTCTATTTAAAGTTCTAAGGTAATATGTTTTCTAGTCTTAGTTTCATTTGGGAATATGACACAAGAAAATGTCAAGCTTCTAATTCCAAAAGTATTCAAAGGAAATTTTAAAGGATCTTTGAATTTTTTAAAAAGTCCCCATTGACTCTAGAGAAGCAAAGCCCTCATCTGGAAGCCTGAAACAGGGAATCCCTGTTGGAGGAGTAAGCCCCGTTTCCCAGAGTCAGGTTTGAGGTCTACGGTGACTTAAACCCTGTGTGCCTGCCCTACCTTTCACCACCCTTCCTTCCTTAGACCCTAAACCCAAGCCCCTTCCTTACCCATTTCAGGGACTCCAGAAAGCCAGTCAGGAAGTTAAAGCCCTACTTTACCTTGTAAGCAAGGGGGCAGTGTTGTGGAATACTATTAGTTAGAGATGTTACACTCTTTAAAAAAAATCAGACACAGCTTCTTTAAGAGCTTCTGCCTTATAGCAAGCCCAAGGAGATGCCATGAAAAAAAGCTGTTTTCTTTCTTTCTTTCTCTCTTTCCTCTCTTTCCTCTCTCTCCCCTCTCTCTTCTCTCTCCTCTCTCTCTCTCTCTCTCTCTCTCTCTCTCTCTCTCTCTCTCTCTCTTCCTCTCTCTCTCTCTCCATACAAAACTAATTTTCCTCCTCCATATCTTGATATGCACTGTTCTCCATATCGGTATAAACCAAGGGACTGAACCACGGATACTCTACTCACTATATATGTTTTGCTACAAATATTCACAATATTGTCAGCTGAGATTGCAGCTATACTTACACAACAGAAAAGTACATTCACAAATAAATGGTCAGTCACTGCCATGCTGCTTAAATAAATTCTAGTAGACAGCAGAAAGCAGTCTGCGCATGGCATGGTGACACATTCCTTTAATCTCAGCACTCAGGAAGGAGGCAGAGGCACGTGACTCTCTGAGTTCAAGGCCAGCCTAGTCTACATAGTGAGTTCCAGGACAGCCAGGGCTATGTGGAGAGACCCAGTCTCAAAAAAAAAAAAAAAAAAAACAGACTTTAATGCTCAATTCCTCTGAATACACAGCGAGAGATATCTTTAGTGACATTGAAAGAAAGCAAGAGTTAGCTGGCAGATGCTGTAACTGGCCTTAGGAAAGTGTCATTTAGAATAAGAAATCCATACAATATCAGAAACTTTTAGGGTTTACAAAGATGGTAAAGTTCCAAATAACCACAAAGAGACAGAATTCCTTTTCTTGAAACAGAATTCTTAAGAGTCATGAAGTGCTGAAAATGCTTCAGAAAATCAAGAGAAGGGTGGGCAAGATGGCTCAGCAGGTTAAGGCGCTTCCCATCAAGCCTAGAAACCTGGGTTCAATTCCTGGGACCCATATGGTGGAAGGGGAACTCACTCCCACCAAGCTGGTCTCTGACTTTCACATGTACACCATCACACACACACACACACACACACACACACACACACACACACACACAC
>CABHPP010128521.1:0-26330 GCA_902168425.1 Peromyscus attwateri | reverse complement strand
CACACACACACACACACACACACACACACACACACACACACACACACACACACTAAAAATAAATATAAAAATAAGTCAAGAGAGAGCTAAATATAAAACCTGCCTAAAAAGAAGTCTACAGACTCTCATCAGGGGAAGCGCTATAAAAAATTTCAAGCAGGGGTTATGAAAGAATCTATAAAATATTAGTAGATGATTTGGTTGAGACTTGAGGACTAGGATGAAAAGGTTCTAAAGACAAAGTAAAGAATACAGAGGTATGTATACTTCACTCTTCATCAAAATCTTTTCCACCAAACACCAAATGTGCAATTTTGGCAGTCTTTTCTTTCATTCAATAAAACAAACTTTTAAAAAAAAAAAAAAGCAAAAGCAAAAGGAATTGTTTGTCTTTAAAATCAGGCATTTAGAAAGTACTTACATCTGAACCCATACTTCTTGTGGTACTTTGTAGGACAGGTTTAGTCACGGAAAGTTTTCCATTCACTGAACTATTCACCACAGGGGCTGGCACCACATTCACCACGTGGTTAGGTAGCTGGGTGGCTCCTCCGGCGACAGCAAGAACTGGCTGAGCAGAAGGCAGCACTCCGGGGGCCTGAAGTTGAACCACAGTGGGCTGAGAGAGCAGAACAGTCTGACCTGGTGTAACAAAGAGAAGGGGGTCATGCGGTGCACAGCTATCATGTCAGGGAGCACTTTAACATCCAGGCCTCTCTGACAGACAGACAGACTGATCCTGAAGACCTTCGTACCATTAAATAAGACATTACCAATAACAACATACACTACGGGGGACTCTGCTGTTGTGTTTTTAATGGGACCAACTAAGTTCATCCTCTTTGAGTTACCATTAACAATCTATTTTCAATCAGATATGGTATATACCTATATACGCGCGCACACACACACAATTTAAATTTGAAAACTTTTTTAAAGCCAGGCCTGATGATGCAGACCTGTAATTATAGCCACCATGAAGGCTGAAGTAGGAGAATCAGAAGTCCGCAGACCCTCATCTCACAAAGTAAATAAAAAGAGGACTGGAGATGTAGCTCAGCAGTAGAGGGCTTGCCTAGCATGCACAAGGCCCTGGGTTTAATTCCCAGTACTGGGGGAGGAGGCAAAAATACTCACTAGAGACATGAACAAACCAGGCAGTAGTTCATTTTTATCTTTTTAAATATAACAACAATACATAACAAATTTGTTGTCATATCTACATTTTCCAAGTTTAGCCTCTGAAGTTTATTAGTTCTATATGACGTTTTCTTATTTTAAACAATAAATCCTTTAAATTAAGATTTACAAATACATACATATACAAATATGTAGGAAAGAGTCAAGTGACTACAAATGCCAAAAAAAAGAAAAAAATGAAACCAAATGAGATGAAATTTTATTTAACAGGCACAATGACTGTCTATAAATAATACCAACTTTTCTGATCCCTGCCAAAACAGTGATCTTCAAATCTTTTCCTGTTCTTTGCAGGTGCCATTATCTTAAACTAGCACTCTTTGAGGAGAACTAACATCACTACCCTCAGGAAAGCACGTACAACTCCTAATACTGATCTATTAAAACTGTACCTGCCTGTTTCCTTCCCTTTACAATTTTATAAGGTATTGAAAGCCTTGCCTAATATCTGCATAGTTTGGCTTTATCTAGCTGTATAAAGGTACTATTAGAACCAAAAACTTTTTAATACAATATAAATTTATAACTCTTCCTCAAGGAAAAACAGACATTTTATGTTCAGGCAGTTTAAAATGACTTATAAAGCTTAGCTTCATATTTCAAAGGGTTGGGAAAAACTGAAAATGAAAATACTTTCAGAACACCTGTTTGTTGAGAACATCTGTCTTGGCTGAAAAAAGATCACATTTATAAAATTCTTTGTTTCAGTGACCTCAAAAAGCAGACCAGAAGTAGATTTCAAATGTTACAATTTTTTCCCCAATTCAGTCATTAACACTTATAAGTATTAAGTTTGTAAGAAAATTTAAAATTAATTTCATAAATTTGAAATACATACAATTTACTGGGGCCAAATATGTTTATCTCCTTGTTTTTCCCCTAAACTGACTTCTGTTATAAAATAAATTCACATAAAATGGAGAAATGGGTTAAAGGCAGTTATATAAATATATGTTTAGGCCAGAAATACAAAAAAAGTAATACATAAATAATGTATAAACAAAGATTGAATTTTTAACAACACTGAATAAGACATTAAGTCAATCTGGCATTAAAAAGATATACTTGCTATAATGTAAAAACTGAAGCAAAGGATTTCTAACTGAATATACTCATTTCTCGGGGCACTGGAGTTTGAACCCAGGGTCTTGCACAAGCAGGCTGGCCTTCTACCACCAAGCCATGGGGTTTTTGAGACAGGATCTCACTATGTACCTCAAAGCTGGCCTGCAACCTGATATGTAGCCCAGGCTAACCTCAATTCACAGTCCTCTAGCTTCAACCTCCCAAGTGTTGAAATTACAGGTACACACCACCATGTCCAAAAGCACTCTTCTTTAACATCAAAGAGACAGCTCAGCCATACAAGATAATCATGGTGTTTGTCAGTTTCTATGGACTGTGAAAATGCATAATGAGAAAAGATTATTAAGAATTTAGCTATGAATTTGTATTGGGCATAGTAATGTATGGCTATAAATCCAAGCACTTGGGAGACAGAGATAGATTTTTGGTTCAAGGCTAGGGCTACAGAGGGAATTAAAGGTCAGCCTAAGCAACTTAAGGAAACTCTTGTCTCAAAATAGAAAGTTAAAAGAAGGCTGGGGATGTATAGAGTTCAGTGGTACCACTTGCCAAGTATGAACAGGGCCCAAGGTTCAATTTCCATTACTAAAAAAGAAAGAAAAGAAGGAAGGCAGGAAGATAGAAAGGCAGGAAGACAGACAGGCAGGCAGGAAGGAAGACAGGAAGGCAAGCAGGAAGAAGGCAGAAAGGAAAGAAAGACAATCCAGTCTCACTGTCCACTGTCTCACTGTCTCTATTTCCCAGGAAAGAGATTTGCATCTTGGGGAGAGGGAGGATTACCAAGGCAGTCTGTACACCAAATATGGCTCATGTCCTACCAGGCCACTGTGCCTCCCTTATTCCACACTGCATTTCAAGCTCTTACACCCTAAAGTTTCCAACGGTCTTAGCTTTATCAAGGTTCTCTAAATATTTTAGGCATGTTCAAGTTCAAGCAGAATGGCGAGAACCATTAAATTTCTATTATGATATGTTCAAAACAAAAGATGCTCATAGTTACTTGCTAAGTGCTGACCAGGCAGGCCACAGACTACAATGCAAAGGACTGTTTGGGGCCTTCAGGAGTTAGCAGCTGAACATAGTCACTACTGTTCCTGGTGTGGAAACACATAAAACAGAACACACCAAAGGGTTGTTTATCCATCTTGGCATACTCAAAATCCTCTCTAGCATTACGCGCAAATCCCCCTAATGGAAGACAGCTGGATTCAATGCTGAATGTGTCTATATATGATCACTGATTTTGATGGTCAGTTCTTTCTTTGTAACTTTCATCAAAGATTTCAAACCACATATCAAACATTTATGGAATACCTACTTTGTTTTAAATAACACACTTGTGTCAACTTGGTCAAATATTTCTTTGTTCCAAGTTTTCTCATCAATAAAATGAAAATATTGATACCTATCCTGAGAGATATGTAATCATTAAATAAGATAATGCATTTAAGCACTTAGAAGAATGGCTGGCTGGGGAAACCCACAGAGACAGCTGATATGAGCTTGTGGGAGCTCACAGACTCTAGACCGACAGCTAGGAAGCCTGCATGGGACCAACCTAAGACCCCTGCATGTGGGGGCAGTTGTGTAGCTTGGTCTGTTTGTGGGGGCCCTAGCAGTAGGACAAGGACCTGTCCCTGGTGCATAAGCTGGCTTTTTGGAACCTATTCTCCATGGTGGGATCCTCACTCAGCCTTGATACAAAATGGAGGAGCTTGGTCCTGCCTCAAATTGATATACCCAATGCTTTGTTGACTCCCACGGGAGGCCTTAACTTTCTGAATGGAGACACAGGAGAAATGGTTGGGGGGGGGGGGGGGTGTTTGAGGAGTCAGAAGGGGGGTTCGGGGAGGGAATGGGAAGAGAGGAGGGAGGGGAACTGTGGTTGGGATGTAAAATAAATAAAATAGTTTAATAAGAAAAAAGAAAAGGGGACTGGAGAGATGGCTCAATGGTTAAGAACACTAGCAGTTCTTCCAGAGGTCCTGAGTTCAATTTCCAGCAACCACATGGTAGCTCACAACCATCTGTAATGAGATCTGGTGCCCTCTTCTGGCCTGCACAGACAGAACACTATATACATAATAAATAAGTAAGAAAGGAAGGAAGGAAGGAAGAAAGAAAGAAAGAAAGAAAGAAAGGAAGAAAAAAGAAAAGAAGAATGTCTGGCACATAACAACAGCTTAGCATACATTCATTACTGACACTTTTTCTGTTTAACAGTAGCTTCCATGTATTAGCAACTCATTAGTTCTCACAATTGCTATGTAATTATTTATACAAATTTAAATCTCAAATTAAAAGGCAGAATTCTGAAAATAAAACTGATTACATTTCAGCATGTTTTTAGAAGAAATATTATAATTAATTACTAAGACTTGGCCAGCCAGCCAACTTGGCTTCACTCTGGCATCCCCTCTTCTAGGTGTACCCCTAATTTAAGTGATTTGCAGTATCACCAAAAAAGTCTAAGACAGAAACATAGAAGTCACCCAGAGACTTACCTCTCTGTCCTTCATGACTCCTCCCACACACACTGGACCATCAACCCCACCCTTACAATACCAGGCTGTGTAACAGCTTACTTCCCTCCTGGTTCTTCATTTTCAGATAGTCTAGGTTTTAATCATCTTCCAACTGCATTACTTACAACACTCTCAGAGGGCACAGAAGACTAAGAAGCAAAACTATGTAGAAAAATAATTCAGGTTGGCAGAATTCAATAGACAATGCCAGGTTAGTTAGATTAGCATGAAAGTCTATAGAAAATAATGATGTTATACTGTAAAGTTAGAAAACTAAATTGGAACAAAATTGCAAAGTACTTTAACCCCATACTAGAGAATTTGAACTTAAAGCTGTAAGTATTACATAGTTGTCATTTTTCTTTTTTGTCCATGTGGTATATGCATGTACGTTTTCATGTGTGTGCACATGTGTGTTGAGGCCAGAGGCTGATGTCGGGTGTCTTCTTCAGTGACTCTCCATCTTACTTTTTGAGACAGGTCTCTCCCTGAAACTGGAGCTTATCAGTTAGCTAGATAGGCTGCTTGGTGACCTCTAGGGATCTTACCTATCTCCAGATAGGCACTAGAGCACCCAATGTTGTATGTGGTGCTAGGCATCTGAACTCAGGTCTCCATGCTTATGTGGCAAGCATTTTACTGCCTGAGCCATCACCCAGCCCTTTCTTCCTCTCATTCCACTCTCAAATTCAAGATTGATAATAATAACAACAACAATGTATGAAAGACATTTAATCTAAGAGTTATAATACTAATACCAAAATCCACAGATTATATTATAAAAACAAACAACTTATTGGCACTGCTCATCAAAAATACAGTCCTCAGATCATGTGAAATCACTGAAGTTCAGAATTATGATTTTAATCTCTGAAACTGATAAAATGCTTGAAAAAGAATAATTTGTCTTTTGCTATAAGTAAAGATCTCAGTCAGTGGTGGTTGCACACACCTTTAATCCCGGCTCTCAGGAGGCAGAGGCAGATGGATCTCTGGGTTTGAGGACAGCCTGATCTACAGAGTGAGTTCCAGAACAGGATAGCCAGGACTGCACAGAGAAACCCTGTCTTGAAAAACAAACAAAAAGAGCTCTCCTACCACTCAAACAGAGCCAACAGTTTAAAGCAAACTCTTGAGGATATTCCCTCCTGCCATGTTAATGTCAGACTTGAACTTTTTATACATGTATTTTAATAGCTGTGGGAACTATAATGAGGTTCTTCATGAACTTAAAATTCTTAGCCTTTGGAAAGACACAAATCCTTTCGAGATCTTAGTAAAAAATTTTAAGTACTATTTCTAAAACTCCACATATGAATACATACTAAATCTTTTGCCTTCTTTCAAAGAATTTATTAACCCTTAACATCCACTTACACATCACAAGAACACATATCCCATAGGTTTGCTATTTTTCCTATTTAAAAAAAAAAAAGTGTTGATCCTAAATGGAGGAAGGCATTTCAAACTATTTTGCTATTAGTTTTGTTTTTTTATCGGTTATTCTTTTTGCTTCGTTCTTTTTATTAATGTCCTATTGCCCATGGTTATTTAAGACACAAAGTCAATACACAAGATCAAATTTATGAAGCCTCCACCATTGAAACCATGCTCTAGAGAAATGAGCTAACGATTCATAAATGTAAATACAGCCATAAAAGTAAATGTGACACCGATGTTTACTTACACATGCCCTATTAACTCCTGGTGCTAACTGATGCCAATAAAGTCAATCCTGAGAAATGAATACTGCACGAATTTTCTTATAACCATGTGTACAGAGATCAATGTAAGTACAGAGAGGACTAAGCTACCTAAGAAATGTCCCATATCTCAAGATTACCAAAGCCTCCAACCTGAACTTCTTTCAATAGTGAACTTCCTTCTAGACTCACAAGCACATGATGCCATCTGGTGGGTAAAATACAGAAAAACACCAATTCTGAGCTAATTGGCGGCAGTCAGGTCTTCTAAAACCTAATTCAATGCCTTGCTTACCAAACCACACAGTCTCCTCAGAAATTCAGAGCCAGATTTATTGTCCAACACATACTTGGTCCTTATTATTTTAAATTCTAACCACTCCTTAAAAACAAAACAAAACAAAAAGGTCATAGCCACAATAATCTCAGAATAAAGTAGCAATACAAAAAAAGTCTCTCTAATTTTCTTTTTCATTGTAAGTGGTTTCATATCAAAAGCCTCCTCAGTCAGGTGTGGTGCACACCTTTAGTCCCAGCACTCAGGAGGCAGAAGCAGGTAGATCTCTGTTGATTTGAGGCCAGCCTGGTCTACTTATAGAGTTCCAGGCCAGTTAAGGGTACATAATGAGACTCTGCCTCAAAAAAGAAAGAAAAAAGGAAATCAACAACAACAAAATACTGGTGCTTTAAATACAGATATTATCACAATAAAAGCTGTAAGAAAACAAGAGGCAACAGATATAATTTATCTGTAGAGCGCTGTCTCTACAAGGACAGGAACTACAATTAATCATCTCTGCAAAATCCTCAGAACCATGAAAATTTCCTGACACAATGGTGCATGCTCAAAAATTATAACCCAAATTAAAATAAATCATGTGATATGAGCCTTATTGCTTTCCAATAAGCCTAGAGCATCACAGTCTACACAGGTACCTTTAGTGGGTGCAGGCTGTATACTGATAATTGACTGCTGCTTTGCCAGGGGCATAAGGGCTGGTAGTGTCTGAATAATGATGGTTTTTGCTGGAACACTGGCATTTGTTTGAGTCTTGGGTGCTGCTGGAAGTAATAAAGGCTTGGGCTGAACTGAAGGTTTTGAATTCATCTGATTTTTTTTCTTTGGAGTCAGTCCATGTTCTGGAGAAAAAAACAAAACTTCAAATCAATCTCAAGAAAATTAAGAAAACATATGATATTACATACTTTCCTCTATGTATTATTTGACTTCTAGTAACAATCATCAGTGAGTGTAAACCCAGCTACTCTTCAAATGAATGGACTGAAGAAAAGTCCTCAGTCTGGGATCATCCTTTCTGCAGTTTCAGGAAGGGGATTATGAACTGGTAAGGATAATGCTAAAATTAATGAATAAAGTCGAGACTTTTGCTGTGGAATAATCCTTTTGTACACTGTGAAGATGTGTTGCTCTTATTGCTAATAAAAAACTGATTGGCTGATAGCTAGGCAAGATAAGGTGGGAGAACCAGACTAAGAATGTTGGGAAGAAGGAGGAGGAATCCGAGGAGACGCCATGAGACACAGAGCAAGCAGGATGGGAAGTATGTACATGAGGAAAACGAGCCTCAGGGAAGCATACAGATTAATAGAAATGGGTTAGTTAAAGTTATAAGAGCTAGATAAAAAACACGGCTAAGCCATCAGCTGAGCATTTATAATTAATATTAAGTCTCTGTGTAGTTACTTAGGGAGCAGCTGGAGGGACAGAAAAGTCTGCCTACACACTTTAATGAGGTAAGAGTCATCATCTCTCACATTCAGTGTCTACCTGGGCCTTTACATCCTCTCCTGAAGATGACATAATTTACATCTATTTTAAGTAGTTTTCACCTATAAAGACAAGGACTATCACAAAAGATTTTTTCCCCTTGTCCTCTTCACAGTAATCCTTCAGAACAGCAACAAAATAATATATACTAATTTAGGGACTGGAAAGAGGGCTCAGCACTTAAGAGTATTGGTTGCTCTTCAAGAAGACCTGAATTCTGGAACAGTTTAAAACTGTCTATAATTCCAGTTCCAGGGGATTTGAAGCCCTCTTTTGGCCTCTGGAGGCAGGAGGAATGCACTTGTTTCACAGACATAAATGCAGATAAAATACCCATACACATAAAATAAAATGTTACAATAAAAATACAAGCCAGCTTAATAAATATATGCCTAATTCAGTATTTGACTCTTAAAAATGGAACCTAAGTTGTCTAAAATAGAAATAACAGAAATTGGGAGACAGATACCAGTTTTGTTTCCAGGACTGATGACGGGCTTGTCTTCCTTCAGTGGCTCTACTGAGGAGGGACTATGACAGCTTTCACCATATAAGGAAAGGGGAGACTGGGAGCTGGAAGACAAATCCAACTCCTCCTGCAGCAAAACACAAACAAATTAATGCCCAAGAGTACAATCTTTGAGTAACAAATTACTTAGAAAGAGAACAAGATCATATGTAAACAGAGGAGTGCTGCAAGACAACTTAATGCAAAGATAAGATATAGTGTTAAGAGACTACTGACAAATCAACACTCACCAACCTCAAGGATGTAACCGAAAATGCAGCATCTGTACGCTGCACTCATGTAGTAAACAGAAATCGTTCATGTTTCTCCACTTGTTCTCACAAACTTTGGATCTTCCCTGGTTCTTAGTCATACAAACATTTACTTATCATCACAAGGCTAGAGCTATGATTAATATACTTTCCCATTTCTTTTATTCATTTGTTATTCTTGCAGCATCCACATGGTGGCTTACAACCAGCTGTAACTCCAGTTCTACAGTATCTGACACCCTCTTCTGACCTCTGCAGACACTAGGCATACACATGGCACACATAAAGCATGTAGGCAAAAAGACTTGCCATCTGGCAAACACTAGAAAACCGATAACATCAAGCACTAGCAGAAAAGCTCCAAGGCCCCGAAGACTGCTGAAGAACCTGCAGAGTGCCTACAGCCACCAGGAGAGCTGAGGAGGCACGTCAAATTGAGTCTCTGTAGCCTGCCACCCACTTCTTCTAGTCTTGGACACACCTCCCAAAGGGATTCTCCCACAGGTCACAAGAGAATGTTTTTTTACAATATTCTTCACAGTATGAGTAAAATACAGTGAATGCTTACAGAAATATGCAGTTAGATGCAACAGATTTGATGTATACAGAGCAATACTAGGTAACCTTTAAAAGTAAATGGAAGCCAGGAATGTGGTATACCCTTATAACCTCATCGCTCAAGTGGATAAAGTAGAGGGTCACTGAGTTCAAGGCTGGCCTGAACTGCCAGGCAAGAGTCTCAAAACTCAAAATAAAAATTAATAATAATAAATATTTAAATAGGATATCTAATATAATACCACTTATATAAATTTAAAATGTATATCTATAACTGAAATCAGTGAGAAAAAAATAAACTTTGAATAAATGATATTGGAATAAACCTTTTGATAATAATTTGGAGAAACATAAAATTGAGCCTGTATCTTGCAGCACATACTATGGCAATTTCAAATTAATCTGAGACCTATATATTAAAAATAAAACCTTATGATAAATTTGTATTAACACTCACATAGAAAATATTCCTTCTAGCCAGGCTGTGGGGGCACACGCCTTTAATCCCAGCACTTGGGAGGCAGAGCCAAGTGGATCTCTGTGAGTTCCAGGCCAGCCTGGTCTACAGAGCGAGATCTAGGAAAGGCACCAAAACTACACAGAGAAACCCCTGTCTTGGGGGGGAAAAAAAAAAAGAAAATATTCCTTCTGGAATAATTTAACCATTAGCCACTAGATGGGGCTGCGGGCTCACCATTCATGCCTGGGGGACTTGTCAGGGACCAGAGGGAAAGCGGTGATCTGAGAAGTCAGGGCCCAGGAGAGAGCCTTGCAGTAAGATGGCTTAACCCGATGGAAACAGTAAAAGATCACAGGAACAAGGGGAAGGGACTCCTACTGGCTAAATACAAGACAACACAGGGTCAGAAGAGATCGTCACAGCAATGGGTATAATCTAGATAAACAGGAAACAATGAGTCCACACTAATATTACCAGGTAAGTGAGCAATATGAAATAAGGGCGCTGAGTTCAGTCCCAGAACCCACATGGCCAAGAGTCTGACCTCCACACATTCCTGTGACCCATGAATACACATACATCATACATACACACACAAAATAAAAATGCAAATGTTCATATTTTTAAGAACAGGACTTTTTCATGATTTTAAAGTACCTTTTTCATAAAATAGTGGCAACTAGCAAAGGGAGAAAGAGTTGTTGCAGGGATTTAGGAGAATCACTGTGTGAGGATATCAGAATGAACAGCTCTTTTTCAGAAGTACTTCGCCTTTGACAAATCCTTGTGGAAAACAGTGACTATTTCCCATGATCTGTAGAATTCTTCTGCTGAAGGGGCTTTGCAGCCATCCCATGACTTTGGTCACAGGCACAGCTGAGGCTCTTGTATTATTGTGGATTGCACACAATACATAATAAAGGACTAGAGTCATGGAGGCATGTGATGCTCTCCTTCGGTAAGACGTGTGAATTAAGATTAGGGACCTTGGTGTGAGGAAATACTTTGTGTAACTTTGAATAAATACGCCATGGTATGGCTGTTCAGGGTTCAGTCCATCAGAAGAGGCTGGACCTTCCTACTGCCACAGAGGCCTTATAATTTCATCTTGGAGTGCCTTCTTTCTTCAACCAGCCTGTGCTACAGAGTGCACCCCAACAAACAGTAACTTCGTAGCTGAGGGTCTAGCAGATGCTGTCAGCTGACTGAGGTGACCATCACCATGAACAGGACAAGCTGAAACTGTGTCACCAAACTGAAGTTTTATCATCAAAAATGAATGAGAAAGTAGAGTGTGGGTGGCTTGTACCTATAACCTCGGCTCGTGCAAGGTGGAGGCAGGAAATCAGGAGGTGAAGGTCATCTTCCACTATATAGCAACTTTAAGCCAGCTTGAACTCTGTAAGATCCTATCTCAAATGACAAAACAAAAACAAACAAAAGGTAGACACAGAATCATTCCTGCCACAGATAAAAAATCTGAATCCAATTCTGAGGAAAAACCCAGTAATTCAAGTGTCAGGTCATTAAAGGACAAAGGTCAAGAAGAATTGTTCCAGAATAACGAAAATTAAAACAGTAAAACAACCACAAACAATGGGTGCTTTTGCTGGTCTGACGGACAGTACTGGGGCATCTGACCAATCTAAATGGGGGGCTGCATATGAACTTATTATTATGTATCAATGTTTAGTTCCTTGTTTTGATGGCTGTATTGTTAAATTAAAAATAAATATATATATATATATATATATATTTTTTTTTTTTTTGGTTTTTCGAGACAGGGTTTCTCTGTGTAGCTTTGCGCCTTTCCTGGAACTCGCTTGGGAGACCAGGCTGGCCTCGAATTCACAGAGATCCGCCTGCCTCTGCCTCCTGAGTGCTGGGATTAAAGGCGTGCGCCACCACCGCCCGGCTAAAAAATATTTTTGTTCATAGGACACAGACATTATAGTATTTGGAGTTCAGTCCATCAGTGGGCAACTGCCTCTCAAATGGCTCAGACAAAAATCTCTGCAATATACTTGCAAATTTAAGGTTACTCCAAATGAAAAGACAATGTAAGAAGAGAAAAAAATCAAAACATAGCTGGGCGGTGGTGGCACACGCCTTTAACCCCAGCACTTGGGAGACAGAGGCAGGTAAACCTCTAAGTTCAAGGCCAGCCTGGACTATAGTGAGTTCCAAGACAGCCAGGGCAACACAGAGAAACCTTGTCTCAAACAACAAAAACAAAATAATAATAATAACAAATAAACAAACATGAGAGAATTTCTGAGTGATAAAAACTTTTTGAGTTACAGAAGAAGGAAGGACAGAAGGAAAGGAGGAAGAGAAGAGAAGGCAGACAAAAAGATGAGGATGAGGAAGAGTGGCAATAATAATAATAGCAGTACTAGTAGTAACCATAATACTAAATATATTTTTATTTATAAAATATATATTTATATTTTACATAATTTATAAATATTTATAATTTATAAGATATATTTAGATTCTATATAAATATATAAATAATAGGCAATAGAAAACCAGGCTGGGTGTCCTTGCACACATCTTTCATCCTAACACTCAGAAGGCTGAGGCAGAAGGATCTCTACAAGTTCAAGACCAGCCTGATCTCCATAATGAGTTCCAGGCCAGCCAGGGCTACATAGTGAAACCCTGCCTCAAAAACAAAACACAAAAAGGAAAAAAAAAAAAAAAAAGAAACAACCCAGGCCAGACACAGTGTCATGACCTGCACAGAATCCAGCCTGGGCAGCACCTTTAAAAGACTCTACCTTTAAAAGAACCTGTAATCCTGGCACTTGGGATGCTGAGGCAGCAGGATCACAAGTTTGAAGCTACTTTGTCTACTGTGATGATTTATACTGATTATTAACTGGACAGGATCTAGAATCACCTTGAAAACAAATCTCTAGGCATATCTGTGAGGTAGTTTCTAGATTAGACTGAGGCGGGAAGACCCACCCTAGATATGGCCAGCACATTTCCATCGGCTGGGGTCTCAGGCTTCACACACAGAGAAAATAAATGGAGCAGGAGCATTCACCATCTTCTTTCTGACTGTGGACACAATGTGACCAGCAGCCTCCCTCCCCTACGGCCACGCCTCTCCTCCCATGACAGACTACGAGCCAAAATAAACCAAAATAAACCTTTCCCTCCTAAGGTTGTTTTAGGGCTCTGTCACAGCAACCAGGAAAGGGACTAACACAGTTCCAGGGTCAGATGCTGTCTCGGGTTTTTTAAAACGCCTGAAAACTGTAAGAACTCAGACCAGTGTTGCCAAGTGCCTAGCACGGACAAGGCTGCAGATCTTGACGGACTCAGCACACAGAGAATTTGGATTTCATACTTTAAGCATCTGGAAGTTATTCAAAGGTTTTAAGGTAAAGGACATAGTCAATTTTGTAATTTTAAAGGGTTCATCTTTGAAGATGATTCTAAGAAAGGTCTGGAGTGTTGGTAGGTTGACCGCCAGTTAAAATCCTAATGGCTTTTATCCTAAGGTCAAATGATGATGGCCTGGAAATGGTTAAAAAAAAAACCACTAATCTTAGAAATATTAAGTGAAAAGATGGCTGGAGAAATGATGATTCAGCAGGTAGAAATGCTCGCTGTGCAGGCCTGAGAAACTCCATCTGATCTGAGTTTCTCCTGACATGGGAGAAGGAAAGAACCAACTCCCGAAGGCTGTCATATGAACACACACACACACAGAATACAATCAAGATTTAGCAGCTGGATAAACATAGACTGAAGATGCCTCAGTTTACAACAGATAAAGCACATGAACTATTAATTTGACTTTTTTCTTATGTTTTACCTTTCCCATTATTTAATCAGGTACTTCATTTTCTTGACCTCAAAGCTGAGACAGACACACTCCAGCTAGTGTGTCTACCAGACTTCTGCAAAAGTCTTAGCTCATTCTAAGGACAAAGGTAGGAGTTCCTGAACTAAACAGATCATATCCCAGATCCTGTGAGCCAGGAGTCATAAATCTTACATTCTTCCATGTCCTTAAAGAATGTATACTCTAACAGAGAGGAGAGTGAGGTGCGGGAAGAAAAGAAACCAGTAAGCGAAGACTTTTAGATTAGGGAAGCAAGAGCAAAGGGCTGTGAGCCAACCTTGAAGGTAGCAGCAGCCTTCTCACTCCCACAAGTCCCTCATCAAGTCTCATTTTCCTCAGAACACTTAAGGAACATCAACTGCCTCCCCAGCCACCTTCCAGATCACATTATAACCCACTTCGTTACGAAGTCTAGCCACTTACAGGAACATGCTGAGTTGAAGAACAGGAGTCTACGGACCGAGGAGATGAGACTGAACAACTTGAGGAAGCTGGAGAAAGAGGCTGGGGTTCTGCCTTAATGTCTTTAACTGAAAGACATGGAGAAGAGGCTTGACACACAAATCCATACAAATTCAGAATAATGAGTATAAAAAAGAAGGTAAAACGGTCTCTTAAAATTCAATCAGTCATGAGGGGAGGTTATAAAAATGTGTCATTTCTATGACACACTCAAGATCAGAAAGCAGGGTACGCCTCTACTCCTGGAGGAAGCTGCGTCTGCCCTAACTCTCAGGAGAGCTAAAAAACAAAACTGTTACTTCCTTTCTTGGCTGAGGAACAAGGATAGGAACATTCTTCTACTCTATAAACTTCTCTGTGTCTTCAATAGTATACCAGATACCAGAAAGAGAAAAGAAACACGAATAACCAGCATTCTCCCATCTAGATCCTACCTATCTATTCACCTTCACTTTATGGACTTACTGATCTTGCTCAACTCCTGCCTCCCATCAGAGAATATGGAAATTACAAGGTCAATGTTCTCTCTAGATTTTTGGCTTTTTGCTACATTTTTGGCTTTTGTTTGTCTGGTTGGTTGGTTGGTTGGTTGGCTGGTTGTTGCTGTTGTTTTGGGGTGCTGAATGTCAAATGCCAGGCTCAGTGCATTCTAGGTAAACACTTCACCACTGAGCTACATCCCAACCCAGCTTCCTAATTACTGCTGTGTAACTGAATCTAAGAAGCTAAAAATAACCACCTTATTAGGTCCCCAGGACCTATGGATCAGGAACTTGGACTGGAGAACACTCATGTACCCCATATTCTATGAGAGAATAAGAACATAAAATGAAGGTGAATAGGAAGGGTAGAGATAGGAAGGAATTTAACAGGGGAAATGTGCTGGTTATATATGTACTCTATCTCAATTCCTATCATCTGTGATATATATATTATTATATATATTATAATTAATTATTATAATTAATTATTAATATATAAATATATTAATAATATATATATTATTAATATATTTCTAAGCCAGCTTCCTTTTAGACAGTATAGATGGGGCAGATGGGAGGGAAACACACTAGAAGACAGGAGAAAACATTTTTTCAATATCTCTTATCAGCTTTGCCCTATCAGTAACAACCTATTCCAACCTTATCAAGTTCCTTAAAAATATCAGCGCCCGGGCGGTGGTGGCACACGCCTTTAATCCTAGCACTCGAGAGGCAGTGCTAAGGCAGGCGGATCTTTGTGAGTTCAAGGCCAGCCTGGTCTACAGAGTGAGTTCCAGGAAAGGCACAAAGCTACACAGAGAAACCCTGTCTTGAAAAAAAAATTTTATATATATATATATATATATATATATATATATGTACTGGCGCCCGCCTTTAATCCCAGCACTCAGAGGCATAGGCAGGTGGATCTCTGTGAGGCCAGTTCTGGGACAGCTAAGACTGTTAACACACAGAATCCCTGTCTCAAAATGCAAATCTATGCTACTAGCTGCCAGTCTCACAAACAAACATGAGCTCTGGGTTCAGGGAGCGTCCCCGTCTCAAAGAAATGACTCCGAAAGTGACAGAGGGAACTAGAGAGAAGACACAGCAGTTATGAACACTTGCTGTCCTAACAGAGGACCTGGGTTTGATTCCCGGCACCCACATGGCAGCTCACAACTGTCCGTAACTCCAGTACCAGGGCAGCGATGTCCTCTTCTTACCTCCAAAGGCACCAGGCACTCACATGGCACACAAACACACATGCAAACAAAACATTCATACACAAAAATAAGAAATAAATAAACCTAAAAAAAGTTTCTAAGTGAGAAGAGAGGGCCCAGTTCCTCTAGCCTCTACACACACATGTATATACCACATACCCACACCACACTCACACACATACCAGGGAAAATCTAATTAAGTTAAAGGGAATAACTCATATCTATTAACAAAGAAGGAAAGATGTATTAGTAAGAAAAAGCTGTAAGTTATAAGAATGTTATTTTCTTTCGAAGGAAAAAAAAGTCTAATTTTTATCCTATAGTAGGGTGGCTCATGGGTCTTAAATAACAAAACCTGAGTGGCTGAGAAGCTGCATAAAGCCATGGAAAATGAAACCTCTGCAAGGACTCTCATGTGTAATCACATTATCCATTATAAGTTTTATTCAAAGAAAAACAAAAAACAAAACTGAGCATTAGGGCTAGAGAGATGGATTAGCAATTAAGAACTGACTAATTAAAAAAGAAAAAAAGAACTGTCATCTAATCTTCTCAAAGACCCAGGTTCAATTCCCAGCACCCACATATCTCTAGTTCCAGGGGATCAGACAGCTTTTTGTTGTTGTTTTTTGTTTGTTTGTTTGTTTTTTTCTCTTTGGGCACCAGGCACATAAGCAGTGCACGGACATACATAAAGGCAAAACACTCACATGCATAAATTTTAAATTTAAATTTTTAAAAATTAAATTGAACATTAAAATCCAAAGTAAACTGTTGTAAAACTGTAGTTGAACTCTCTGTTCTAATAACAAAGATTTTATGGCATATTGACTTCCTCTAAATAACAGACTGTGAAAAGTTTACCATTACACACTAAGTAACCAACATAGAAGACAAACACAATGTTCTCTCTGTTGTCATTACAAAATGTTGATCACCTAAAAAAAATAGCATTAGCCAAGTGGTGCCCCCTCCTCAGAAGAATGTACATCAAATGCAGGGGACCCCACTATCGGGCTCCTAACTGCCGGTAACCCTAGCCTCAATCTTCCCATTTCATAAACACTGTTGGCCAGGATTTTCTGACCCACTTAATTCCTAGAACCACCAAACTCTAACAAGAGTCTGGCTAGAGCGTTTAAGGGTAAAGCACATCGTTACCTGAGCAGAAGTGACTGCTGGAGCTCCAAATGTCTGACTCCCAAGGCATCAAATCCAAATCAAAATTAAGATGATCAAAATTATTTTCCTGGAGGTGTCAAATCAGCAAATGATTAGAATAAAATACATACACCTTGGAATAAAACTGCAGGCACATATCATAGATAATATAACTGCTACTAGCCAATCTAATAGAAAGAATTTAAGCTAACCTCTTCATACTGCAAACACATTTTAGAGAACCCAGAGATACAGCAATTCTGGTTTGCTGAAGGACAATAACAACTAGAAGAGGAAACAGACTTAATAACTAAGAGATCAGTGAGATTTATTGTGGAAACAGACCGTTCAAGATTCACAAAATGAGTCTTTTGCCATAGAGAGGTCCAGATCCAACAAGAGAGAAGTTTTTCCCTTTTGCTATTTAGAAAAACAAGTCCAAACAAATAGCTATTCATATCATCTCCCTATAAAAGAAAGAATACAGATAGAGCCAAACACAATTCAGGAGTCATACAGAGGGTAAGTATTATAAGATAATGTTCTTTTTCCCCCTCCAGGTCTGTAGTTCTCAAACTTCTAAAATCTTTATGAATTCAACAAACAAACCCAGAAACCATTTTTAAAGCCATTTAAGACAGCTCAGCAGGTAAAGGTATTAAAGAATGAGGCAAAGTTCAGAATTCTATAAGCAACCAGCTATCAAAAAAAGAAGAAAAAACAAAACTAAGCCGTTTTGGTGGCTCAAAGTATTACCATAAGTTTTTTTAATTATTTTTTTTATGTAGATGTGTTTTGCCTGCATGTATGTCTGTGCAGCATGTATGTGCAGTACCTGCAGGATCCAGATCCCCTGGAACTAGAGTTACAGGCAGTTGTTAGCAGCCATGTGAGTGCTTGGAATTGAACCAGGATCCTCTGAAAGAGCAACCAGTGCTCTTAACCACTAAGCCATCTCTCCAGGCCTACAGTAACAGTTTTTATATAGCTCTCTGACCAATCAAAAAGATAAGGATATGACTAATTTTCAGAGTTCTTAAGAAGGAAGTTGGTAAGCTTGACTAGATCCATGACTCACACATGCCCCTTTTTTTTTTTTTTTTTTTTTTTATTTTTTCAAGGCAGGGTTTCTGTGTAATTCTGGTGCCTGTTTTGGATCTCGCTCTGTAGACCAGGCTGGCCTAGAACTCATAGAGATTCACCTGGCTCTACCTCCTAAGTGCTGAGATTAAAGGCGTGTGCCACCACCACCCAACATGCCTCTTAATACTATTATTCCCACAAGCCGCAAAGTATCTGTAAAAATCAAAAATAGGACTTGGTGTGATAGTTCAGGCCTAGAATCCCAACACTCAGAAGGCTGAGGCAAGAGGAGAGGACTGCTAGGAACTGCAAGCCAGCCAAGCTACATATTAAGTCCCAAACCAGCCAAGACTACAGAGTGAAGCCTTGTCTCAAGAAAAAAGAAAGGAAAGAAAGGAAAGGGAAAGGAAAGGAAAGGAAAAAGGAAAGGAAAAAGGAAAGGGAAAGGGAAAGGGAAAGGGAAAGGGAAAGGGAAAGGGAAAGGGAAAGGGAAAGGGAAAAAGGGAAAGGGAAAGGGAAAGGGAAAGGGAAAGGGAAAGGGAAAGGGAAAGGAAAGGAAAGGAAAGGAAAGAAAAGAAAAGGAAAGAAAAGAAAAGGAAAGAAAAGAAAAGAAAAAAAGAAAAGAAAGAAAAAGAAAAGAAAGAAAGGAAATGACTTTCCCAAGTCACCGACCCCTAAGACCACACATATGCGAAGGAAACAAATCTTCTCAAAGCAACACCCATGCAGCTTTGTAGTTCTATATTTACTGACTGCAAAAGAGCTACTAACATTCTTGATTAATGATGGCATTTAGCTCCTGGCCTAAACCTACTGTCCTGAAGCTCTCATGCATTAATAACAGTACAGATGAAACATCAAGTTATTCACTATTTCTCCTCCAGTAAGTACTTACGTAAGTTTCATTTGCTGCATCGAACTGCACCTCATCAGTATCTGTGAAATAGCCAAGCTCAGCAAACAACGTGGACTCTTGAATGAAGAAGGAAAAAGAAAAGCAACGTCACTCATGAAGCTGACAGCGGGACAGGCTCTGCACCCTGCGGCAGATCTATCAGTTTTCCGTTAGGCACTGCTGCTGCTGACAAGCTCAAGCCATGTGAACATCATGAGGACATGGGCTTGGCTCCCCAGAACATAGGCTAAAAGCTGGGTACAGCTGTACACATCTGTAATCCCAGCACTGGGGAGGCAGAGAAAAGTGGACCCCTAGAGCTTGCTAGCCAAATCAGTAAACTCCAGCTTCAATAAGAGACTCTGTCTCAAAATCAAAAAACAAAAAGTGGAAGCCTGGCAAGATGGCTCGGCAGGCAGTAAAGACATTTGCTGCACAAGCTGACGACCTGAGTTCGATCCGCAGAAGCCATGTAAGGGAGGAAGGAGAACTAACTCCACACACACACTGTGGCATGCCCACCCTCGCCCCAACACACACACAATAAAATTAAATTTAAAAAAAAAAAAAGGTGGAAATGACTGAGGAAGACACCCAACATACACACACTCACTCACACACACACACTCACATGTACACACACACAGGAGTAAGCACACACAAAAATGTCTATGTAGATAATAAAAGACAAGCCTAAATTTCAGTAAATTGAAGTATATTCTAATTTCTAGTGAGGTTTCCTTATAAGCCAAGAAAAATATGGACAAGAAGAGATTCTTCAATAATCTACATTTAAAAGAAAACTTAGAAGACAGTCAAGATGCTGATAAGGCCCAATACTTCCATAGCCTCTGTAAAGTTTCCCTTCCCCAACACTTTCAGAACTCTTTAGAAAAAGTTTCCCAGCTCCAGGTCCTCCTCTGTACTAAAACTCCTGCAGTGATTTTCATCAGCTCCCTCGCCAGTCCACTCATTTGTTTGTGATTATTTGAATTAGAGTGGCACCCATAGGCTCGAACATTTGAACGCTTAGTCCCCAACTGGTGAACTGTTCAGGAAGGACTAAGAGATGTGGCCTTGTTGGAGGTGTGTCACTGGGGTCAGATTTGAGGTTCCAAAAGCCCCTGCCAGACCCAGCCTCACTCCCTCTGCCGGCTGCCTGCAGATCAGGATCCGCTTGTAACTACTGCTCCAGTGCCATGCCCGAGCCCTGCTCCCACCATGAGAGCCATGGGCAAGCCTCTGAAACTGTAAGCAAGCTCCCAATTAAATGCCTCCTTTTCTAAGCTGCATTGGTCATGGTGTAACAGAACAACAGCACAGTAGTAATAACACTGACCAATGACAGAAACATTTCACCAACTACACAGAGCACAGCAATAATGGATAGCTGCAATAACGCCAGGCTATCCACACAGTTGTCAAAAAAAAGCTACTTTAAACTCAGCTCCAGAGCCAAAAATCATGCACATAGAAGGCTGTGGGGATGTGTCTTAAGCTAAAAGTCTTCCAAGTTTTCTGCATTTGCTGCCCCTCGTTTCTTCCCATTCCTTCTTAAACCTACTCCAGTCAGGTACCCCACTCCATATACAACAGTTATTAATGTCACCAGTGACCTCCATACTACTAAATTCAGTAGTAAATTCACAGTCTTTGCCACTCCTGACCAACCAAGAGGCATTTGAGCAAAGTTTAACCCTTTCCTATTAACTGAAACATTTTCTTCACTTAGCCTCCAAAACACTGCATTCACCTGATCTTTCTCCCACCTACCTTAACGGTTCCCCATCTCTCTAACTGGAAACTGCCTCTGGGCTCAGCATAAATTATTCTATCAAATGTTCTCTCTTTGAAACTCCAATGAACTCATGGCTTTAAATACATCTCTATGCCAGGCATTCCCAAATATGTATCTCCAGCTGATAATGTCCAGAAGCATGGATAACACACTGTGCTTACATCTCCTCGTGATTTTTTGAAATGTACCTCCAACTTAAAACACTTCAAAATGAGCTCTCATTACTTCTACCAAACCTTCTATTGTTTCTAATTGTCACTTAATGTCATTCAATTCTCCTAGTGGCTCAAGCCAAAAGCCCTAGAATCACTGTTACTCTTTTCCCATGCTCTCTGTATTAGATCTACTTCCAGATCCTATGAGTTCCTATTCAAAACATATATATCCATAATCTGTTTTTTTTTTCCCCCTGGAGCTGAGGACCGAACCCAGGGCCTTGCGCTTGCTAGGCAAGCGCTCTACCACAGAGTTAACTCCCCAACCCCCATAATCTGGCTTCTTACCTTTCATCCCATTCTTCCTTTCTTCCTTTCTTCCCTAGGCTCCCCAAAACAAAGAAGCCAGCTTCTAAGACAGCCTAGCAATGAGACTGGTGGGGTTTTATGCATAGCCATCTGCAGTAAAATGCCTGGTATCCAAAGAAATGGTATGGTGGAGAAGAGCAGGTTGCCTGATGCAGGTGGCAATATTCCCTAGCCGCCAATGAAATGGAGCTGGTGAGAGGAAGAACAGCATGGCAGACGGAAGAAACAGCCTGAGTAGTTAGGAGTGATGACAGTTAACAATCTGCTAACTCATGGAGCAGATGAATAAATACATCCAGAAGAACTGGAGTGAGATGTCTCACTGTCTGAAGGAAGATTTCAAAACCTGGAGGGGGAAGGCTAAAAGAACTATAAGGTGTTGGACTGAAATAATTAGTAAGTGACCTAATTTTAAATACATTCATGTACAGCCAGGAATGGCAGTACATGCCTACAATGCCAGCCCTTGTGAGGCAGTAGGAGGAGACTCTGCAAGTTCCAGGCCATCCTGTGCTACATTCCTAGTTCCAGGCAAGCCTGAGCTACAGAATGACAACTGTCTCAAAATAAATATGAAACAGAGAGAAAGAGATCATTGAAGAAGTTTATGTGTGTGCATACACAGAGACATGCATTCATTTCCTAGTTCTGTCTGCTGGGAGGTTTATGCACAATGACACCTCAACAGAATGAAAATAATGTGCTCAGATATGGATATTAAATACCATCCTCCACTAAATGGAAATCACTAAGGGGCTCTTCGGAGAAATGGCTGATTCAGAGCACACAACAAAAAAATAAGCCTGGTAAATCTTCATGTGTTCAAAAAAAAAAAAAAGAAAAGGAAAGGAAATTCTTTTTTTTTTTTTTAAAGATTTATTTATTTATTATCCATACAGTGTTCTGTTTGCATGTATCCCTGCAGGCCAGAAGAGGGTGCCAGATCTCATTACAGATGGTTGTGAGCCACCATGTGGGTGCTGGGAATTGAACTGAGGACCTCTAGAAGAACAACCAGTGTTCTTAACCTCTGAGCCATCTCTCCAGCCCAGGAAAGGAAATTCTTAGCAAAACATAAGAACATATCAAAAGAACAGTGGCCATGGCTCTGAGGCAGCATTCTTGCCTAACATGTGCAAGGTCCTGAGTTCAATCCCCAGTACTTCATGTACACACAAACAAAAAGAACACAAATATGTCAAAAGACCAAAGGCACTAACATGAATGAACTCCCACTAATCAAACCTGAGAAAATCTAAACATTAAAATAGAGTAAAAGTTACAATCCATTAAGATAAAACAATTTCAGTGAATTCACACGGAAGGAGAAAGAAAGGGAGGGGAAGAGTGCTCCTTCTAATGGTGTAAGCATTGCTTGCAAATTAATAACTCTAAGACAGGATAAAGATAGACAATATGCATGTGGCAACCATTAGTGGTTGACTTAGGCTGGCACACTCAATAAGAATAGAGATGTGAGGATGTAATAACAACAGGACACTAGTGTCCTATTACATTATGTCCCCCAAATATAAATAAAAACACAAAAGGTAAAACTGACTTTACAGTGGAGAAACCTGACAGATGGCAACTTAACTATAACCATGTGACCAAGCACCTTAAATGGCCAGCATCACGTGACTCAGAATCAAGCACAGCATCATGTCTCTGGCACACCTGCCATTACATGGCCCGAGTCTGGTCACAAGGCCACAGTGGATAGAGCCAGATTATTATTGATTTCCAGCATAAAAAACTGCCAAGGACTCGATAGGGGGAAAAAAACTAGAGCTATTCCAAAATGAAGGACATCAGTGAGACATGTGAAATAAAAGCAATGTGTGTTTTCAAGGAGAATTTCAGACTAGAACAGAAAATCCACTGAGACAGACAGCAAAATTTAAAATGTCTCTGTGAAATGAACAGCAGTGTTGTGTCAGTGTTTATTTTCTGAATGGAAGAAACACACTGAGGTACTATAGAAAGCTTGGGGTGGGGTGTTGCTTGTTATCTTCTGGTGGTGGTGGGGTTGATATGTACTGTAGTATTTAAGGGTGAAAGATGGGGAGGAGGAAAAAGAAAGAGAGATGGAGTAACTGGGACATACTTTAAAAATCGCAGAAGGGCATGCAAGAGTTCTTTACAGTGCTCTTCCAAATGCAGATTCAAAACGACTTCAGAATTTTAGATGGACAGTATGGCATACACCTCTACTCTCAGCTACTTGTGAAGCTAAAGCAACAGGATGACCTGAGTCCACCAGTTCAAGACCAGCCTGAGCAACACAGAAAAGTCTCGACTCAAAAACATGCCTGTGTATGTATATACATCCACTGCTATCAGTTAACTATGGCAATTCCTAGAGAAGCCTCCAAACAGTCTCCTGGCTTCTGCCATAGCTTTCAGGCAGGCTCTGTTCAATATAACAGCTAAAACAAAGCTATAAAAACAAAAGATTGGGATGGAGATGTAGTTCAATAATGTAACATACATGAAGCCCTGACTCCAATCCCCAGTATCACATAAACCAGGTATGGCACATGCCTGTAATCCTCCTACTCAGGAGGTAGAAGTAGAGGGATGGTAAGGAAATTTAAGGAACCTGTGAGTTGGCTCAGCTGGTAAGGTACAAGCCAAGCAAGCCTAGTGACCTGAGTTCCATCCTCAGAACCCACATAAAGGTGAATGGAGAAATCCAACTCCACAAAGGTGTCCTCTTATCGTCACACACATGTTACACATATATACGCAACAATAACTAAGTAAATTTACTTATTTTAAATTAAGATCAAGTGGAGCTGGAGAGATGCCTTAACACTTAATGGCACTGGCTGCTCTTCCAAAAAACCTGGGTTCAAGTCCCAGCACCCACATGTTGGCTCACAACTATCTACAACTCCAGTTCCAGGGGATCTGACAGCCTCTTTGGACTTCCACAGGTACTACACATGGACATGGCTGCACAGTCATATATGGGCAAAACAGTCATACATGTAAAATAACCTCAAAAGTTTTTTATTTAAAGTAAGCTCAAGGTCATCCTCAGCTACACAATGAATTGGAAGCCAGACTGAGCTACCTAGGACCCTCTCAAAAAAAAAAAGAAAAAGAAAAAAAGAAAACAAGCCAGCTGGTAGCACTTGGGAGATACAGGCAGGCGGATCTCTCCAGTTCTCAAGAACGGCCAGGGCTACACAGAGAAATCCCATCTCAAAAAGACCTAAAAGAATAATAATAATCAAGACCCTGCTAAGCCTGTTGAACGGTTAGAGATGTAGCTCCATCAGTAGAGTGAAGCATGCACAAATCCTATAATCCCAGCACCTGGGAGGTAGAGGCAAGAGGATATAAGTTCAAGCTACATAGGCTGTAAGATTCTGTTTAAAAAAAAAAAAAAAAAAACTTTTAAAAAGGGATGTTGAAAACAAATATGGTTAACAATATATAAAAGCATCCCCAAAAAATTATAACAGCACTGAAAAATCCCTATCCCCTAGAGAAATTAGGGCTGTCAGTGTCTTATGATGATGCATATTCAAGTATTGGTGGTAGTGATGTGTAAACAACCATTGTGAAGCTCATAAAAGTATACAATTATGTATAGTATACACATAATTCTTGATAATGACAACCAACAACTGTGCTACTAGTTTAGAGTTTGCTACAGTCCACTTCTTACCCTTATTTTAATAATATGCTCCCTCTACTTAGAAAAAGGTTTACAGTAAAACGGTGAGCCATGTTGCACTGGCAGACATGTCATACGCCCTACGCCTACTGTGTCTCAATTGCATCATTTTCTCTTGTGTTTTATTTCATCTCAGATCATTTTGTTCACTGTGGCCGTAAGAGCCGTACGAGCTCTCGGCCATAGCATGTGTGTGTGTTATATATGCACATATGTATCACACAATCTAAGTGTGAAGTGACCTACAATCCAGGTTTTGTAAGCACATGCCACACTATGCTGGTCACACAGCACACTTCTCAAAATGTGTTCCTGTTAGACCACTTCCTAAATAAAACACCAACAGCACAAACACTGAGCACAACAATTAATAAATGGGACCTCACGAAATTGAGAAGCTTTTGCAAGACGAAAGACACAGTCAATAAGACAAAAAGACAGCCAACAGAATGGGAAAAGATCTTCACCAACCCCACATCTGACAGAGGACTGATCTCCACAGTATATAAAGAACTCAAGAAACTAGACAACAAAATACTAAACAATCCAATTAAAAATGGGCTAAAGAGCTAAACAGAGAATTCACAAAACAAGAATTACAAATGGCTGAAAGACATCTAAAGAAATGCTCAACATCCTTAATCATCAGAGAAATGCAAATCAAAACGACTCTGAGATACCACCTTACACCTGTCAGAATGGCTACAATCAAAAACACCAATGACAGGCAATGTTGGAGAGGATGTGGAGCAAAGGGAACACTCCTCCACTGTTGGTGGGAATGCGAGCTTGTACAACCACTGTGGAAATCAGTATGGCGGTTTCTCAGAAAACTAGGAATTGAACTACCTCAAGACCCAGCAATACCACTCTTGGGCATATACCCAAAGGATGCTGATTCATACCACAAAGATACATGCTCAGCTATGTTCATAGCAGCACTATATGTAATAGCCAGAACCTGGAAACAACCTAGATGCCCGTCAACTGAAGAATGGATTAAAAAATGTGGTACATATACACAATGGAGTACTACTCAGCAGAAAAA